>NJDD01004355.1:65161-138581 GCA_002245505.1 Calephelis nemesis
ATTCAAGCGCTGACCGCCAACTTACGTTTATGCGCGAAATTTGGCATGGGCACTTCTCGAATATTTGACATTTGACATTGGGGCACCGGAGAGGATAAATCATAAAAACGCTCAACGGTGGTCGCGCGTTCAGCTTTTATCGAATACAAAACATTTATTTCAGTAAACATCCAAAAACGCAGACATGTATGTTCATCAAAACAATGCTCCTGTCACGAATCACACACGACATAATCGGTGGAGATTGACATGTACGATAGCCACTCAGCGTTCCGGTCAATTAAAGACATACGAAGTTGTAATTCGCTTTTTTCAAACACAATCAATTAATTTGGCAGAAGTTTCGTAAGAAGCGCCAAAAACGAACCAACTCTAGTCAATAGAAACACACATTTGTTGAAATATATTTATTCATACATTACATTGTAAATCATTCACAAAAGCAGTATCTTCGAAATGCACAAGAGATTCAAATACAATAAACAGACACTTGTTCCCGATACAATAACATTTAATATATACACTGAGTGAATGCTTCGAATAAACACGTCGATAGAAATGCATAAAAATTTTAATCTCTAAATATCTTAATAAAATGGACGTACTACCATTACATTATCGAATTAAAAAAATACAATATCTGTAATTTGTGTGTGATGTAACATTAGAAACAGCTTAACTAACTTAACAATATTATGGATGCGATTCCGTGTTAGTATTTCACCTTGCAATACGGAATTCGTATTTCGTCAATCAGTCAATCACAACTCTTCTAAAATTACTATAAATCTAGCGATTGTGATTGATGGGACTAGTCACGTTCCACAAGATAAAACCTAACTAGAAATTATCGCTTTTCCCTTTTTTATTTAATAAAATGTTTGACAAACAACAAATAAAAGATCATTAACCCTATAAAAATATATTAAGCGCACACTGCGCTTCGTCAAACTTTAATATTACATTGAGGTACTTCATATGACAATATTGTTTTCATCTTTAAAAATCCTGGTCAAATATTATTTTTATTGAACGTTAAAATTTTAAAATTGCTAAGTATTTGTTTAAGTAGCAATTCAAAATTGGTAACAACTTGAAAATTCAAAAGTGTTAACAAGGTGGGGCTAATATACTTACATTAAATTGTACATTTATATTGGTATGTTAAATTGTAATTTTCTTATGTTCATTGTTCTTATTTGTAATTATTTACTGTGATGTCTTCAAGCGTACCTGAAATTCATAAAATGGCAATTATTTTTGAGTTTATTCATTTAAAAGTAATAAGTTTCACCTACTCTGAATTTATACTGGTACCAAAGAAAATTAGATACAGTCCTTATTAGTTACCTTTATATAGATTGTTATACTCATAGACAAAATCTAAGTTCAATCAAATTACAGTACAATCACCTTTTACCAATATATACACAGAAACAAATCAATTAGCTTGAAATTTATAACCCGCCCGAATAAGACTTTAGCTTGCACAGATATACACAAAAGAAATATTTCAACTTTAGGGTGCTGATTATGTATCTCAGTTGCCAACTCAAAACGGAAAAGTGTTCATTAAATGACGTCATTTGTGTTTGCTATCTATATTGTATTTCTGTTGGTCACTGGAGATAGCAAATTTGAAACTGAGATAGCAAACAAAACACGTCATTTGACAGCTATTTGATTAACACTTTTCCATTTTGAGTTGGCAACTAAGATACATAATCAGCACCCAGGGCGGTTTCAAAAGAACAATGATCATTTTCGATACTCGATTTGTATTTTTTATGACGAGCATTTTATTATATCATTTAAAATACAAGATAAACAAATATTTAAATGAGCTCTAAAATAACGAAACACTAACAACAGTAAAAACTAGATCTTGTGACATTTTAAAAAGATATTGTCATAATTATCAGTATTTGAATATGATATGAGATTATTTTGAATTCGTATCAAAAATGATCTTTGTATTTCCAATTGCAAACAAAAAATGTTAGTTTTAAATAAAAGCAGCATTATGTACACAAAAGCTTTATTAGTAAACTATAAAATGTCCATTCCAAAGTATCTTACAAACAATTGCAAAAACAGTAAACCGATACAAATTTCCTATTTATTAAACTTGTGTTAAATATTACCAACATAACAGATTCAAGATATCACTTTAAATATGGCAGTAATAACAAATTTAGTCGATTTTTTTTTCATTTTGGGGCCTCATAACAAATACCTTAAGAGTTATGTAGGTTTTTGTTATTACTAAATGATTCATTATATTATATTGTATTAATATTCTGTCAGAATATGTTTCAAAAACTTTTTTACAGGATGAAAGAGAGAACACGGACACGGCTCCCCTGACAGCAAGAGACAGCCATACAAGAATACAAGATAAAACGAGCGCTTACAAAGAACATACTTTAATTGATTGATTTCCATTTTTATTTAGTAATTTATAAATTTCTACCAAATAAATTACTAAACAGGCCTACTCCGAAGTACGCGTTAAAATGATAAGTGAATCCAATCAAACATTAAATAACGTATAACGCAAATCTTTCCAAAGTAAGAAATTTACAAAAGTACTACCTGATAGAAAAAGGACAGAAGAACATCTTCTGTTAAAAGCCAACAATTTTTCGTTTTTTAATTATTGCATCACGTCTTAGTGGATGTCAAACCGCATTTGATAAAATATTTAAGAAAATACATTTTTTATGATATCGGAAGGCAAACAAGCAGACGTATTTCCTGATGTTAAGAAATTCACGCCGCCTAGAGACACCAAAGGTGATAATGGTGCGTTGCCAACCTGAGGCCGGGATGTTAGGCCTCGAGCAAAAGTAAGTTTACCGGCTACCTTGCCCTCCGAACCGGAACACGTCATGACGTTATGGCGGCAGGAATAGTTAAGGCGGTGGTACCAATTCGGTCGAGTCGCTGCTAAACTCTACCACCTGGTCAGATGTCTCGGTGTTAGTGACGGTGAGCCTATGCTCGCCTTTTACGAGCTGCCTGGCAAGGAAGGCAGATGGTCTATTCTACAAAGGAGCCCGTACCAACACGTAATGTATTCTTACGCGTAAAATGAGATATTTGAACTTTTGTTTTAGTTTTCGTCGAAGGCATAATTTTCATTTGATGTTTTTGATTGTTTTTGCTTTATATTAACCATTTCTTGCTTGTCATTGTAAACATTTGGCGGAAGCTTCAAAACCCGTGTTTTGCAGGCCTGTACAGGATTTATTTGGTCAAAGCGCTAACATTTATTTATAGACAATAAATATGCAGTATACTTAACTTGTAATATTTATTTTATTCAAATCCCTATACATATATCGATTTTAGTATTATATTTTACTATTACAATGATAAAATTATCATCGTAATGGTAAAACATAATACAGTTAAAAGTTATTATCATAAGTATATTTTATTGTTTATGAGACAAACATCGTATAATATAACATGTTGCAATTTTGTAATGAATAACTATCTTTATGTCTTTTAGTGACATTATTTTAAATCGCCATTGCTCTTTACATTTTTAAACATAGATAAAAAAAACTTTGTTATTCCTTTTAAATGGAATGTTAGTAGCCAGTTTCTTTAGTCAGACTTTTAATATGTAACACCCCTATTAATATAGAAAACCTAGATATCTAAGCTTACGAATCAGAAAAACCTTTCTATTATTATACTGATAATTCGCTCTGCAGTATTTTACTTACTAGTGTTAGTAAGTACTAGCTCTATGTAAATCTTGGGTCAGCCTCAGTTACTTTCAGTAAATTACTTTTCGGCAATAAAAAATACATCTTCCTAAGTAGTTCAAGTACTTATTTCCGAAATGCACTACGATATACACAAGATTTTAGTCCGAAGTATTTAAGCACATTTAACATACTTTTGAATAAACGATTGATTATATAGAAGACAATATGTGATCTGAGCACTCAAACAATCCTTTTTGAATTCATTTTCGAGATTCATAGATAAAAATATAACCAAAAATATTCATATTGAAATATAAACATATCAAGTATATTAAATTATACGTATTGAAAGCAGAGTGTGCGTATAGAATACGGCATAATGCCAAGTTAAATATGAAAGTAAAAATGTTTTGGTTTCTAACTGTAATTAAATATATTCACGAGGTACCTAGGTAAATAGAAGTACAACTACGGCACCCACGATTTACCGAAGTCACTACTTAGGCCCACAAAAGCGATAGGTGGCAAACTTGTTGCTAACCGAACACTTAACCAGTCTGAGGCAACTTCTAAACTATAAAACTAGTATAGGTTTTTGGTTAACATATATTTTATAAGAGTAGATTAAACAAGTTTGCTGGTGTAATGAATACATAAATTTAAAACAAAGCCAAGGATTATGTAACAGCAAGGACATATTTATCAGTAACCGATATTAGGTCCTGCCAAAAATAATGTCTACTGAGTTTCATTCCCGGATCGTTCTAGTGCGTTTCGATCCGGTCGCTAATTTTAAAATTATAGACGCATAACAAACCCACTTGTATGGTCCATATGAAATAATCTGTTTTTGATCATTAATTAATTAAAAAGAAAATATTATTCCAATACTAGTACTTTGCATGCCAATACACTATTTTCCAGGTTTCCTCGCGTGCTGGAACAAGATAGTGCTAAGCAAACATACTGCATCAGTAGGAATATATGATGCAGTGATACTTTGTTGGTCTGAATCTAGTAAGCTTTAAAAGTATGTGGCTGATTTATTGTATTTGTTAATAGAACCAGAGATTAGTAAACATTGTCTTGTCTTTGATAATACCTACCTACTTAATGTTTGTATTAACTAAATTATCTGAGACTAACTGAAAATCCATAAAAATAATTATTCATTTTAATATTTTTTAATTATATATCAAGTCATCTCATATTATTTTCACCGGTAATATTCAAAAGTTAGTTAAGGAGTAACGTCGATCTTCTTTCGTGTGTTGAATTTAAATATAAAATAGTTCGTGTTATTAACAATGTCAAATTTTTTTTAGATATCACAACGCTTGAATAAAACCTATTTGCCTAGAGACATGTTTTTTTCGCTTTTATTTTTTAATATGGTACCTTCGAAGTACGCAAACTTCGATAACTTAGAGAAGCATAACAATGTTACATTTAATGCAAAATACACCTAAGATTTAGCCACTTAAATTAAAAAAATAAACCGGAAATAAACATTGGTGAATTTAGGTTACGTAGTACCATCGACGATAGACATATTTACAAAGCCATACAAGCATTTTAAACATTTTTTTGTGAATAACAATACTTTATTTTAAACCAAGTAACTATGCAACTTGATGAGTACTTACGGATATAAATAACGAAGACAAAAATATAACGGTTTTTTAAATAGTAAGAAACAATTTTAAACTTGCTTCCAACATAGATAATGCAGCTTGCATCCCTAACATATTAAAAAAAAGAAAGTAAAATGGGAAAAATATTAAACACAAAATAATGCAAAATATATTTTTCTGCCAAAATTTATAATAGACACAAAGTAATTTAATAAAATTGAGACCATAGCCTTTTCAATAATCAAACAACTCTGACCCACCGTTTAAGCACTTTAACATACAATAATATCGTGCAATATTTAAAATAATCTATTGGAACCATCTTTTGAATTAGAGTTTATTTGAAATAGAAAATCGTTTTATGCGAAAATTTTCAAAAATCAACTGTTTTTAAATCATAGATGGTTACGTTTTAAATGCGTAATAGTTAATTGGACCATTGCTGTAATTTTTTTTTAATTTCCTATAACTCGCTCGGTAATAGTGAAGTTCCCAAAGTTTTTTATGTAAGCTTGATACCCTTCTAAAATAAAACTAAAATATATAATGATATTTAAGTTACTTTTCAAGAGTTAAATTATGTTAAATGATGTAACAGAAACAATCCAGTACCCTTCGCATGAAACTTTCGTGGTTTGGACAAGCGTTAAAAAAATATAGTACCAATTATAATTTTAAAAAAAATCCAAATAAATAGTCCTTTATCGTTCCTTAACAGTTTACACTATGTTTTACGCATCATTTAGTTTTTAATCACTATTTTTATTTAAGTTTATTAAACAATAACGAGTTATATTTTTTATAATTATATTTGTATGACATGCTGTTTAATTTGGATCTTACTCCAAACAATAACAAAATGTTGACCGTTTATTTGAAACTTTCCGCATTCGCTTGACGGAACCTTTCCAACTGACACGAAAACTTTAAGCTACACAAGAGTTATCCATATTGCTATTAACTTTCTGTTATAATTAGTGCTTTGTTATACAATTACAGGCAAATTAAAAAACGATGTCCGATTTACTGCATTAATTATGTTAAATTCTAGAATTATTATTGGGCAGATTATACGTACAAGTTTTGAAAATGGATCATTCAACAGCAGGCGATTTCCCGCCAGTGTTTTTATAGGACTTGTAAACTTTTAAAGAAGCCATTTCAAAATATATTTTCAGATAACTTTTTTTTTCACGGATGTTTACCAATGTAACGCCTATATATAGAGGATATTTAGGAAATAATTATGCCAATGAACAATTTTTCCATGACATAATGCATTGGTTATTTAGTTATTTCATGTAAATCTAAAACATAATGGCAGCATATCGGACATCATTTTTCAATCTCATATTATGCATAGAGCGCTTGAACATCGATTAATTCAGCCATGCAGTGGGCACAACCCGTCAAGTGAACCAATCAGTAAAAAGAACCAAAAATATGTGTAGGTACCAGTTTTAATGTACAAAATATTAGTAGCGAGACCTTCTGTCCATGTTTCTTATGGAGTTGGCCAGGCACAGCGCGAACAGAGCTCCGACCACCTGGAAACAAACATTCATTCGTGAAAAAATATAGACAACGATCTGCTATAAACGAGATTATATATATAAAAAAAAAGTATCTTCACGCCCATATCCCCGAACAGGTAGGCAGAGGCACAACCAGGGCACCCACGACTAGACGAAGATACTAAGTCCCATAATGTGATAGGTGGCAAGCCTATCGCCAACCGGGCACGTTTCCAATCCCGACCAACATTTTTTTTAATTAGAAAATTGGAAAAATCCAATTTTCTTTTTGCTGGCCAACCCGGGATTCGAACCCGAGACCTCATGAAGTCAAGTCCAACACCCGGACCGCTCGACCACAGAGGCGATCGAGAGATCGAGAGGAGAGATTATATAGATTATTTTACTAAGGTAATCAGCTATATAGGGTGTGTTACCCTACTGATATAGAATGATACGATATAAAAACAAATTATATACACGCCGTAATACACTGCCCAAACGCGAGGCTCAGGTCATATTCTATTTGTGTGATGAACATTTAGATGTCTGCATTTCTGGGTCTAGGTGTTTGTAAAAGTTATTCTTGTGTCTAGTAAACTACTTCTATGTATTAGAATCGGTGACTAGCACCCATAACACAAGCATATAAATTAGATTCAATTTGTGTAATTTGTCAATAAAAATATACGAGTAAAACCCGTCATATAAAATTAGACGAGCCAATTACAGATAACAAAATTTAAACTATACTATTACTATTTAAATTCAACAACAAAGTGGTCATGGCTGTAATCCGATGCCATTGATAACAGCGTCTCGTGACTCGCAACCGGAGACTGGCGCGTGCCCTGAGAATTGCTGACTACGTAAAATGTCCCACAGGTGTTGAAATCTGAGACGAGTTATACGAAAGGTTAATACACGAGTTGTTTATTTATATTTGCGGTAGCTGTGTTTATATGATTGATTGATTAAGCGAGTTTTTTGATACAATCTGATACTGTTAATATAACTAGTTGATCCATAACCATAACCATTTTGACCATATCTTGTTGATAAGAATGCCATCTTCATTTCTTAAGACCAACTACATACATTGTTTCCTGAATAGTTAATGCGCCATCTGTGATCTTTTATCGTCAAAATATATTATATTTATAAATATTTGTTTGTGTGTGTTTCAAATGCATGGAAAATCAATATATTTGCTTGTGTGTGTGTCAAATGCATGGTAGGGTGGGTAATGTTTTATTTATTGGTTTAATGTACTTTATAAGCGAAATTTTGAAAAACATTAGCGTTCTGCACTTCTCCTACATATAAACTATAAGTGTGCTAAATTTTATGCTCCTGCGTTCGCGCAATTTTTTGTAACAAGGGTCCAAAGTTTTAGAATTACGATTAATATATAGGTAAATGTGAGGATATTAATCACAATATAGTGATGTTTATCATGAACAGTGACGTAAGGGATGCTCACTTCTTGAAGAGCTCATATTTGATTCCAGTTCGCGTCCTCAATAACTTATACTTCTTCAGGTATAGATATTTATTTTGTCAGTGCAGTCCTGACCTATGGTGATATAATACCCCTTACATTGAGTGAGGGTGACGTGAGACTGGAAAGACATACAACGCGCACATTTCGTTGCTCGCAATAACATATTTTTTCTTATCCTGTATGCAACTTTTTTTTATGAAACTGGAAGGCTAACAAGCAGACGGTTTTCTGATCTGAATCATAACATCTTCCTATTATATTTGAAAACTATCCGGCCGGCGAACTACGTATCGCTTGACACTAACAGCTACTGTTTGAATGGGACAAATAAAAGTATATTTTTCTTATTTTTGATACAACTTTTCAGAGCTTTCCCTGCATGAGAACCTTTTCATTTTAAAAAATCTACACAGACATATGTCGCCAAGTCCCTTGCGTGGTAGGCAGAGAGTATCGAGTGCCTGACCTCACGATCCTGACAAACGTGTCTGGTTTCCTTCACATTCAATTACCCTTTTCATACAAACACGCCGGTTTCGGATACTCTTGATATCACCCTCAGATAATATCCGATTGATCTGATGATGGAATGTTGATCTATACAAAGATTCTTGTAATGCGTCTTTGTGATTCTAAAAACTACCACCGGATCGGAACGCGGCCCCTCACTGAGAAAATCCGGCGAAAGAAACTCAGCGGGCTTGTATTCTTTCTTATAAATCTTCACATAAACATATTACATAGTTTGTAGAGATTGGTATGAGGAGCAATCTTGACGAATATTAGCATACTAGCAATTTCACGTAGCTTTGCTTGCTTAACTTGGCTCTACTGCACCGATTTTGATGAAACAAAGCCTATGTCACTCAGGGATAATGTAACATTCTATAGGTAAAAGAATTTTTGGAATCACTCCAGTAGTTTCGGAGCCTATTCATATCAAACAAACAAGCAAAAAATCAATCCTTTTATAATCTGATGAATTAGAGAGGCGGCGTGAATTTCTTATTACACCAAAGGTAAACCAAAGGTAATGATGCGTTGCCAATCTGCTACAATTTTTTTTAAATAAGATGAATTTCCAGTATTATCGTGAAGTCATTCCAAGCGTTTAAACTGATTTCAAGTGTTGAAAACATGATACCTAGAATTTTTTTCATTAATTGATAAAGAAGTAATGGTCCAAGTAGTTATAGTATAGGCAACGACACTTGTTTATTCGTTCACTAGCTGCCCGCCCTCGCTTCGCTTCGGTATACAAGAATAAAAATCCTACTATTATTATAAATAACCCTACTATTATATACACTAAAACCTTCCTCATGAATTGTTCTATCTATTGTTGAAACCCGAATGAAAATCCGTTTAGTACTTTTTGACTAAATAGCGAACAGACAGACAGACGCTTCGGGGGACTTTGTTTTGTAATATGTATTGATACTACCTTCGTCTTGGCAGTAACGAGTCTCGCCGTGTTTACCTCCTTATGATTTAATCTTTTCGGAAACATTGCAAAGCCCATGTAGTTAAAGTCAATGACCGCTGTAACCCAGATAACACTGAAATTGTAATGTCTCTTTTTTCGTAAAACCTTTCTTTTGTTCCTTCCACTCATTTCGAACGCATTTTGATGTTATCCCATGACAGTTTTGAGAGCCGTGTTGAAAAAGGTTTTGTCCTCTGATGGTGAGGGGTGAAAGCTGGATCATGGATTTTTGATACTTCGGATAATGCATGCCTTTTAATTATATAACACACAAGCTGAAATGAGTTATAAATCACTTGTACGAGGCTAATGACATAGTATTACCTCGTACAAGCTAAGTACATACAAATTTTAGATACTAAACAAAAGAGCTTTTATGTATATACTTGCTTAAAATAAAATAAAATTACAGGAAGGTTTAAATTTTCTAAGTTTTCATTTTTGTATATTTTTAGGGTAAACATTCAAAGTTGACAACATTGTATTTATTTACCTTTGAATTTATACTAACTCGAATTAAAAATATAACAATATGTTTATGTCAAATACTATTAATTAATTAAATACTGTAGTTTTAATAGCCTACTAAATAATTATAATATATCTGAAATGTTTTTAGCCTACCTCGACACAAGCGACTCCAATGGCAACCCCAGCAATGGTCTTACTCCACTTAGTGTAGAGGTCGCCGACACGGGTCGAGCAGCCCACTGTGTTGGCATCAGCGATGGTGCAGTGGTTGTCCAGCACCTTACCCACGGCGCCGTAGCTTGAGCAGCATGAAGGTGGCAGGTTGACGACACTGAATCCATAATCCGAAGGACCGGACTTTCCGCAGCATTCAATCTGAAATTTATAAAAAAGTATTTAGTTTATTTTTGTATGGAAGCGAGAGTTGAATATTTCAGAAAAAGCATGAAAGTGGGATCGAAATGAGAGCGCTACGGAAAGTACGTGGTTTAACGCTCGCTGGCCGCATTAGTAATAGTGAGATCCAAGAAAGAGTGGGTTTGAAAAAAAGTGTTGTGTTAAAATGCGAAAGGGCATTTTCCACTCCCCTGGTTCGGTCATGTGGAAAGAATGACAGATGAAAGGTGAAAAAGCAGATATAGATAATGCGAATGTGGATAGATGTAGGTACCCGGGGAGCTTAGTTAGGATCAAACGCTTAATATGATCGTTTGGGTGTTATCGAAGATGGTGTCAAGAGTCTCCGAAACCGGCGTGTTTGTATGAAAAGGGTAATAAATGTGGAGGAAGCCAGACAGGTTTGTCAGGATCGTGGGGTCTGGCACTCGATACTCTCTGCCAACCACGTAAGGCGTGACGTGACTTGGCGTGAAGATAAGTTTGTATGTATATGTATAAAAAAGACATTTATCTATTTATTTTTTATTGAAGTAGTATAATTGTATTAGCTAGTATAGTAGGTAGTAGTTGTAAATGACGACGTGTTATTCATCTTTCGTTTACACAATGTTCCTGTCTATTTTAAAGTTTATCAATTGTCCCCTTTCTGTGACCGTGTTCCTGTCTATAATCACACCTGCCGGTAACATGAACAAGAAAAGATTTGCACATAGTAAACATTGAACCCATTTGTTTGCTCTCCAATCCAATAAAAAAATATTATCTTTAGTATTCTGAATAACTGTAACAGAATATTAAACGGTATATCCTGCGTATACTGGTGGTTCAGAATCTAAGAGCTGCCATTAGTGCGGATAGCACGAAATATAATTTTAAGAAAACTCTATTGCCATAAAAAAAGTTCTAGCTCATTCTATTACTCTTGTATATGTATTCGTTTATCTCTTTCGTCAAATGTTAGATACTACTACAAGAAAAACGTGTCTCAGCCATTTTCAAATTGGTTTTATGACATGATACGTTACTTGTTAAACGTTTATTTGATATTCCCCGTCTTAATTAATTTCGATCACGCCAGATTTCGAATGGCTGACCTATTGCTTTATATAACATATGTTTACTTAATCCATAAAATGTATGTCTGTCTTAGCTACTTTTAATTTTAAAATACAGATGTTAGATCACACTATTGTGTATTCGAAACAGCTCAACCAATTTTGTTACTGGCGGCCCACCCCGGCTTCGCTCGGGTATAAAATATACCTGTAAACTTTCCTCTTTAAATACTTTATCTATTAAAAAAACGCATCAAAATCCGTTGCGTAGTTTAAAAGATTTAAGAATACAAAGGGACAAGAAGGGGACAGAGAACGCGACTTTGTTTTATACTATGTAGTGATGTATATTATAGACGTGTTCGAGGTATAAATGGAAAATATGAAAAGTATAAATCTTACTGTACATACAGTTTTTTGTGTGAATTTCCTTTTTCCTCTCTCTGCACTTTTTATGCTTACTCTTTAAACTAAAAAAAAGTATCTTCACGCCCATATCCCCGAAGCGGTAGGCAGAGGCACAACCAGGGCACCCACGACTAGCCGAAGACACTAAGTCCCACAATGTGATAGGTGGCAAGCCTATCGCCAACCGGGCACATTTTCAATCCCGAGCAACGTTTTTTTTAATAAGAAAATTGGAAAAATCCAATTTTCTTTTTGTTGCTCGACCCAGGATTCGAACCCGGGACCTCAAGCAGTCAAGTCCAACAACTGAACCGCTAGACCACAGAGCCGATTTAGGCTTTAACTATTTTAAACGTTAAGTAGGTGAATGTGTACCTGTTGTTGGAAGTTGTCAAAGACGGTAGCAGATGCGGTATCGGTGGCACGTTTATCGAACACGTTGTTGACGGATTTGACCAGCGCGTCCTTGATCGAGTCAGCGTAGACGAAGATCAGCACCGCGAGCACCACTTGCACGATGATTATCACCAATAAGAAGATTGCGTACTGAAAAAAACAAGTTAATATGTTAGAAATTTCAACAGGCAATCTTTCAACTAGTTTCTAAATTATGGCTAGAGATGTGACGATCTTATCGCCCGCTACTGAAATCTTGTAATTCAGATTGCTGGATTATTTTAGTCTAGCTAGTCAAGAGTTGAAGAGATCTAAAAAAAGTATCTTCAAGCGCATATCCCCGAAATGCTTACCTCAGCAGAGGCACAACCAGGACACCCACGACTAGCCGAAGACACTAAGTCCCACAGTGTGATAGGTGGCCTATCGCCAACCGGGCACATATCCAATCCGGAGCAACATTTTTTTTAGAAGAAAATTGTCAAAAACCATATTTTCTTATTGTTGCCCGACCCGGGACCTCATGCAGTCAAGTCCAACACCTGAACCGCTAGACCACAGACGCGACTTCTACATCTACAATCCCTTAATTTAGTACCACAATCATACCTACTTATTCTTACCGATGCATCGAGCCTTACATACAGTAATCGCCTACGGTTTAAATAAACACGGCGTAAAGTATGCCATGGTTTAAACCGGAATTATAGTTTTTATCACAATGTAATACAGACTATAATATCAACTTAGTTTCACACCTTCGTTAGTCCACGTTTATTAATAAGACGGCTAGGATTTAACACTCGTTTAGGGTTGCCAGGTCGTCATACCTAACGCGGGTA
Organism: Calephelis nemesis; assembly: GCA_002245505.1. Classification (NCBI taxonomy): domain Eukaryota; kingdom Metazoa; phylum Arthropoda; class Insecta; order Lepidoptera; family Riodinidae; genus Calephelis; species Calephelis nemesis. Next base: position 78,593 of record NJDD01004355.1, read on the forward strand.
GTTGTTTTATTTGTTAGTGTGAAAAAGTACATGAAAAACTAAGCTTCTTGGATCATTTACCAAAAATCTTCTCAAATTCTAATGAAATGTAAATAAAGTCGAATGCAAAATCAGCCCGATTGGTTTATTTTTAATGCATAAATAATTAGTGTCGCCTTTGTGGTCTACCTGTTCAGTTGTTGGACTTGACTGCATGAGGTCCCGGGTTCTAATCCCGGGTCGGGCAACAAAAGAAAATTGGTTTTCTAATTTTCTTATTAAAAAATTTTTTGCTCAGGATTGGAAATGTGCCCACTTAGACTTGCCACATATCACATTGTGCGACTTAGTGCCTTCGGCTAGTCGTGGGTGCCCTGGTTGTGCCTCTGCCTACCTCTTCGGGGATATGGGCGTGAAGATACTTTTTTTTCTTAGCTTGGCAACTGGACTCCGTATGTATGTATAGTCGACATGTATTACTATCAGGAATTCTTTCTTCTTATTTGTCTTCAAACCCATACAAAAAAGAATATCCGAATCTAATTGCCTTGAGAATAAGCAATGCTATTTCCCTCTCACAAATCATGTCGCAAAAATACGCCCCAAGTTTGCTGGGTCCCGCCTGTCTGACGCCGGCCCGCTGTGGCCTTCCTACATATTAGTAACTTATTGATTCCTGCACACGAATATTTTCTAATTAAAGGATCAACTTTTTCCCGTGTTGGTCCGGGCTCCTTTGCAGAATAGACCATCTGCCTTCCTGCCAGGCAGCTCGTAAAAGGTGAGCATAGGCTTTCACACCGTGACAACTGACTAGGTGGTAGAGTTTCGCAGCGACTCACCCGGATTGGTAACACCGCCTATTCCTGCCGCCATAACGTCACGAAGTGTTCCGGTTCGGAGTGTAAGGTAAACTTACTCTTGCTCGAGACCTAACATCCCGGCCTCAGGTTGGCAACGCACTATTACCACCTTTGGTGTCTCTAGGCGGTGTGAATTTCTTACCATCAGGAAATCCGTCTGCTTGTTTGCCTTCCAATAACAAAAATTTCCTAAAAAAGACGGGATCCTTTTCCAACAGAAACCTTCATGATCGAGCGATATTAATATTCTGGTTGTATTTTATTTGAAGTGCAGTGAATGAAGAAATTAGTGTACTGTGTATATCTATACTACCAAATCCCAAGACAAGTTGTGGTAAGGATGTCACCGCTTTACTTAAGACCCTGACATGACCGATTATAACGACTTATGACAAATTCGAATCAATAAACCCGAAATCGAGTGATTAACGGCCTATATTAATAATCTATCTAAGATAAGAGATAGGGCTATTTGACTGTTACTTTTCTGTAAATAAAAATAGTATCTAGTATCACCCACGAAGCCGAAGACACTAAGTTCCACAATGTGATAGGTGGCAAGCCAACCGGGCACATATTCAATCCTGAGCTACATTTTTTTAGAAAATTGAAAAAACCAATTTTTTGTTGCCCGACCCGGGAATCGAACCCGGGACCTCGTACAATCAAGTCGAACACTTGGACCGCTAGACCACAGAGGCGAAGATAAAAATATCTTAGCAACTAAATTCTACTGGGTCTATCTTTATTTGTAAATGTGATACCAATAATCGCAGTAAATGAACTTGACTAATGGCAGATGCTTATACCAGCGGTGTGTAACACCACCGCAATACCTACTTTTTTATTTTTTTATTTTTATTTTCGAATATTTTTTATCTACAAATGTGTGTAAATAGTAAAAAACTATGTAAATCTGCTAATAATTACTTATGATCACAACACAAAATAAATGAAAATATAAATACGTGTTATTATTACTAATAGATAATAATAATAATAAAAATAAAGCTGTCGATCTTAAACCCTTAACTTTTTCTCAAGTCTTCACAGCATAAAGTGTGGTGTCTATACTTTACACCCATCTTTTTACACCCATGCCAAAAAAATACCCGCCGTATTGCAGGTCAAATCACGCGCCACAACGTCAATGGTATTTACTTTCAAGTCAAAGATGACACACTTAAGTACATGTTGCGATAGTGGAACGAAAGCCACTTTCTTTCAATAGAGAGCGGGCCCAGCTTTGTTTGGATAACAATTGCTTGGTTCTTGCTAACTACACGGTAAACGTCTGTGCCAATTGTTATCTTGTTTCCATTGAATAAACAAAGTTTTTCTTCAACTGTACATAAGTTTCCAATCGATCTGACCTAAAATCGTCATCTCAATGTGGTAAAACAGGCCAAACTTTGAAAAAAGCCCCTAAATTAGCAAGTGTAAATCCAAATTGCTTAATTGCTTAAAAGAATGGTCGGCAAAAATCTAATAAAATCCTAGGAATACAACTTTCAAAATGAAATAAAAAAGATTTTGTATGATAAAAGAAGGCAAACAGACAGATTTTGCGATGTTCAGAAATACATGCCGTCCATGGACGTCAAAGATGTTAACAATGGCCAGCATTGTCGTAATGAAGGCAAGCCGAATGAGTCGTTGCAAAAGTAAGGTCCTAAAAATTTATTTTATAAAAATAGTCTTACCGTGACAACCATGCAGTGGCTTTCCCTTATTGCTCCGCAGCATCCGAAGAAGGCGATGGTGAACATGATCGCACCAATGATGATGAAGACCCATGGTGCAACCGTCAAGTGCCCTTGGATTTCTGTTGTGAGGACTGTCCAGTTCAGCAGCACGGCCACACCAATTCCAATGATGGCTAGCCCGAACAACTGTTAAAGAAAACCATACATTACAACCACTTCTCCATTTCCTCGTGAAGAAACCGTTTTATGGCCATCTCTTGTACATTTTATAGAAGTTGAAACTTTTTCAGCGTATGAAATCTCAGATAGGAAATATTATGGGGTCGCTATTACATTTATCGCTTCGGACTTCTTGAGGTCCCGGGTTCGTTTCCCGGGTCGGGCAATAAAAAAATTAGACATGGTGGGACTTAATATCTTCGATTAATCGTGGGTGCCCTGGTTGCACCTCTGCCTACTCCGTCGGAGATTAGACGTGAAGATACTTTTTTACTTATGAAAACTGATTATTCAATAACACATATTTTTTGTACAAAGTGACAAAAAACTAAATAATGTACAGATTAGTCCAAAAAGTCTCGGTCTATGGAAAAAATGGACTTCATTTAGCCGCGTTAAAAATTTGGGTCACGTTTGGACTAACATATTAGATATATTCGTATCAATAACCAACATACCGCCTGCCAGACCTCTACACGTTTTGTAAAAATGTTGGGCTAAATACCTTGGCCTAAGCTGTATTGCCATCGATATAAGTAAAAAGTTTTAAATTGAGGTGCTGCCTATGTCCTTTGTTTATTTAAAACTATCTGTTAACTTCGTACACGCGTACAGCACTACTGTTTAAATTATGAGCTTTGGCTTTACACTTTTTACTCTTTATAGTTTTATTTTTAAATTGGCTGACTGACTAATCTAAATTTAAGAGAAATAATTTATTATGTAATAACAACTCTATATAGATATCTTTAAAATACATTCGGATTTCCGAAGCTTGACGAATATAGCCGAAGCGCATAATTTAAATAGTACCACTGTAGAAGTGACTCTTCGTGGTTAGTGATGGGAAAAATTAACTACCCGCTGTAAAAGGTAGCCTAAATGTTGACTCGGCCTAAAAGCAACATAAAATTTGGTAAAAATATGTTCAGCAGTTTTTGCGTGAAAACTTAATAGACAATCCGACAAAAAATTTAGTAATCATCATTTTAGGCACTGTAATCTGTATATAAATACAATTCTCATGTCACAATATTCGTTCCCATACTACTTCGAAACGGCTTGACCGATTGTCATGAAAGTTTGTGAGCATATTGAGTAGGTCTGAGAATCGGCCAACATCTATTTTTTCATAACCCTATGTGATTAGGGTGACTCACCCCAAAACTTTTTTACTAAAATCACATTAAAAATATAGCAGAACAGCGTCTGCCGGGTCAGCTAGTTAATTTATTATAAAAAAAACGTCATATTCAGGTTTAGTTTTATTACTATTTTATTATATGCATATATTTCTTTGTTCCAACCGTGTTTTCCAAGAACATTTTGCATTGCATGTACGCTCTCCTAATTAGTTTTCCAATACTATGGTAAAAACAATACTAACATAAAATAAGTAGGTCAGGAGAGGCAATACAAAATCGATTAGTATAATATTTATTATCACGAACAAGCAAATGGCGGGACTAATTAAAAATGAGCTGTCATTTAATTAATAAAAATTCCTTTTTGTGGTACATTTTATACATGACAAAGGAATTACACAATCATATTTAGTTTTAACTTGGTAATAAATAGATCTGGGGGCTGGTTATGTATCTCAGTGGCCAACTCAAAATGGATGGACGGAATGGCTGTCAAATGACGTCATTTGTGTTTGCTATCTCTATTGTTTCTGTTGGTCACTGGAAGCCCTTCTTGATGCTAAATATTAAATTAACGCTAAACATTACCTACTGAACTAACATTGAAAATGACATTTTTGATAAGAGTTTATCTCTACCAGACAGGAGCATACATGTATAAAATGCCCATACATGCATGTATAAAAATGAGAACGACAAAAATATTGCTTCGAATTTGAATCAAACAATTCAGAAAACAAATTTAAAATATGTCAACGGTGTTTTAAACTTTAAAATAATATGAGAATGAAATAAAAGGCTTTCAATTTTATATTAATGTGTGTTTTATAAAGGCCGATGTATAGAATCGATAAATCATAAATTAGTTCTCTTTCTTATAAATGTGATGAAGGACTATTACTCTTATTCTCCTTATGCTCAAAATTGGACTAAGATATTCTAAAATGTTTTAACAATTTCTATGCAATAAAAACTGTTAATTTGTCACTTCAGACGTTAATTAATAGAGAATAGAGGTACAACTTTAGAATCGAGAATGCAAAAAGTTTTTGACTATTTGCAAAAAAGTAAATCTTTACCGTCCTGATGAGCTTTTTTACTACTTGAACTTGAAGTACCACACCCAACCAGGACTATGCGTGTGTCCGGTCAAGAGGCCGACATAGCAAGGGACAATATCTTGAGGAATAAGACACGCTCTAGGATGGGAAAGGGGAATAGATAGGATAACTAAACCGCTGTTCAGCGTAAAGCAAGCGTGAGGAGGTGGAGCACGGATTTCAAGCAGACAATTTTTTTGGAGTGACTAATGTGTTGCCAACCTCTCGGTTTTTACAATTTCACCGGGCTTTTACAATCAGAGGAGCATTGCGTTGCGTTCAATTAGCGATCGTTTCAGAGCTGATAGGCATTCATGCCTTTTTTTAATTATTTTCAGATGCCGCTTGTGATCAGTTTTTTCTAGTCCTGACGGGTTTTTTAATAAGATATAAAACAATTTCAAAAGAAAATTTAGACTGCAAGCCACATATCAGACTTGAAAAAGAACTACACGTTCCATATATATACCTATCTCAACGGCATCTCACAGCCTGACTGTTTGTTTTTAATGTTACAAATCCCAGAATACTTAAGGCCCCATACTCAGTCAGCCAGAAGAGCCAATCACCGCACTCCCTCGTTCCATGATTACTATGAAATATTGCGCTCTAAAGTAAACGTCTTAAGCGACAAATCACTATTTTTGACTTTTTGATTTTAGTAATTTGAAAAAAGTATAGAAACTGAAACACTTATCTTGTAGGTATAGTACTTATCTATGTTTATGTTAAATCTGGTGCCGATATTTTCACAATTGAAGTAGACAGTTGGGTTTTGCTTTTTGCTTTTGCTATCGAGCAAAGTGAAATGAATCGTGTTTTGGAAACACTAATCTTATAAAGCATATTCATGTTAATCTTGTGTACTTTTGTCACCAAGATCCATGATTGCTTTGTATGAAAAAAAAACAGTAAACTGCTGACGTATTTTAGCGTATATGGCCCCTTAATAACGTCGAATATGTCATGATTCGAGGATTTAGGCCAACAAGGATATCACATGCCCACTCATACATACTGTCATACATATTACAAAGATACGCGCGAAACGCTTGCTGACGAATAAAAACACCTTGACTAAACACCGCCAATGTGTTACAGTTCTGAGATAATGAGTGTTGGTGGCATTGCTACAAGGACAAATAACTATTTAAATTCGCTACTCACTACTAAGGAAATAATTTATTTCTTATAATTGATTTTTTATGGGATTGGATTGAACGAAAAGTAGAAGACGGATATCCTGACGCAAGGAAAAAAACAACGCCTATAGTAAAGCTGTCGGTAATAAAAATTAGACTCTGTTAAAAGAGAGTAGAAGTTATATTCAACTGTAGGTTTCCAACATGAGAGCTGGGATGTTTGTCAATTGTGTGAGTGTACTATAAACTACCCTCAAAACCAGAAGACGATGGTTGATGAAGATGGCGTCTCCTGGTAAGAAATGTTATAGATATATCGCCTAGACCTATTGTGCGAGTCTACCTAGGTCCCTCTAGACCGGAACATGACAATGCCATTATGGCCGCAGGAATAGGCATACACGGGAAGGAAACCACCACGTTCCCTTCCCGCGCAAGTTGCTGCACACCACTCCATTACCATGTCTTGTTGGTGATGAACCATTTAACCGTTGCTCATGTCTAACAAGCTGCAGCTTGGCACCTGCCCTTTTTTCTACAAAAGACCAGCACGGGGAAAATAAACATCCAAATAAATCTGTTTACACATGGTCTAAGAATTACGCCTATGTTTGTGAATATACTTTTTCGAATCCTACAGACGTTGTTTGAACAAAAAATGATGAAGTTTATATGTGGTGACGGATATCAACGTACCTCGTAGGTATTCTACGAGGATTAAATATTTACTTAGGGTAAAACTCTCTGACATGTTACCATTGATGTTACGTGCTTTTTTTACACTAGGTACTTATTTCGTTTTGGCTTCACGTTTCTATTACCGCAACAAGTCATTACGATGCTTGCAATACCATAAAAAACGTCAAGGTTTAATGTCTTTTAAATTTTTTGTGAACAACAAGCGAATCATTGAGGAAACTTGATTAAAAAACGATTCAGGTGATCTACAATTTCGTATTTCTTTGGAACTTTGAAAAACTTTGCACAGAAAAATAAGTTTGCCACTAAGTCGAAATCACCGTGTTTCTGGGTTAGGGTGTTTCAAAATAATTTGTTTTGGTAATTTGTATATGTATACTATGTATTTGTATATGTACTAGCACTACTAACAAACACATACATAAATTGGTTTCTTTAGGATTATATCAAATTGTCTACTTTGTACAGATATTAAATTTATATTACTAAAGCTGTATCTATTAATACAAAAATTAGTTAAAATATGTAGGTATATAATAGGCAAATACGAATACCCCGTGTTGGCCCGGGCTTTTTTTTTTGCAGAATATACCATCTGCCTGGCAGCTCGTAAAATGCGAACATAGGCTTACCGTCACTAACACCATGACATCCTACAATGTGGTAGAGTTCTGCAGCGACTCGCCCGGTTTATTACCACCGTCTTACCTATTCCTGCTACCATAACGTCTAATGCTTGCCGTTGACGTGTTCCGGTTCGGAGGGTAAGGTAGCCGGTAAACTTACTTTTGCTCGAGACCTACATCTCGGTCTCAGATTGGCAACGCACCATTACCATCTTTGATGTCTCTAGACGACATGCATTTCTTACCATCAGAAAATCCATCTGCTTGTTTGCCTATGAGCGTAAGGGTGCAGGTTCAAATCTTGTAATGGTAAAGTTTGAGGTAACAATACAAATAGCCTCCAATAAGTGTGGTAAATAATTTATTCCCCTGAACAAATTACGTACGTAGCCTTATCCCTTGCAACAGAAATGACCGAATTCCGATAAATCGATTCTGTAATTGATGCTAATGTTATTGGGCACTTGTAGGCCTGCCCTTTAATATTTAAGGGTCCCTGCCCTATTTGGTTGATGACCTACTAAATACCCATATTGATTTTATGTATATTGTGATATATGTGTTTTTCTTCAGCTTTGTACATTTAAAATAATTTGACGTTTTCGTTTTTCGGTCTTTTTGGTAAGAATAATTGAAAGCCTAAATTCTTTGACAAATAGTAATAGTGAGGGTTATTCAGGTATCGAGAAAGTATTTACTATAATTAATTAATTATTTAACGTTTTTATTATTCTGTCTTTTGGTAAGGTAAGCAAAATTGAAGGCCTAAAATTCTGGGACAAATATTAAAAGGAGAGTGAGGGTTATTCAGGTATCGAGAAAATATTTACTATAATTAATTAAATAATTTAATTTAAAAAGCAGATCATAACTAACCAATGTCTTTTTTTAGATCGTGTGTGATGTTTTGACTATTTCCGGTTCAAGTGTGATGTTACCACCATCATTCATATTGGATTTGAGCCAAAACTGGATATAGCAATTTTCAGATAGATAACCATAGATATTTTCCGACATATTGAAGTTTTCGAAACCGATTTGTTTTGTACCAGAAGAGGTATAAAAGCAGATTAACATAATTGATTCGCGCTTCAACTTTTTTTTTCTTGTAGAAGAAAATGCATTTACGCACGACGGGGTCCTGTGGACGGGCACGAGTGTGGGATCCGCAGGTGCCCCAATACCCACTAAAATCCACTACGTCCGCCTTCACTGAGCAGTGGTGGCAAGATGGTGGGGACGCTTGCGCATTCTTCCACCAACGCCGTCTGAACCTACCGTAGAAGCCTCTCAGAAGAACTATGCTCAAAGTTTCCCTTAAACAACTTAATGCAAACAAGTTAAAGGTTTGTCAGGATCGTGAGGTCTGGCACTCGATACTCTCTGCCTACCCCGTTAGGGACTTGGCGTGAAGATATGTATGTACGTAATGCAAACAAAGCTGCACGTAGCGATTAGTACGCAGATAAAATAAGTCAGGTTGTATCCCCGACTACCAAAAAGGTGTATTACAACATTTGCAAATATACTCGTATATATATCTAAACACGTGACTCATCCTGTCGTTAAACCAGTAGCTGATGACACCAATTTGTATCGGGTTTTGAAAGTCAGACTACAGTGGCTCTGGGCCAAATTGCGTAATTATCTGTTGAATTAAAAAAACTAGTCTCGTAAAGTAGTGTTGGGACAGACGCTTTATTTCTGATTAAAAGCCCAGGGTGTGGCTTTTCTATGTATGAGCTTTATTTTGACGTTAATAAGCTTGACTATAAAACATAATATTCAAGATGAAAATTTGTCCTTACACATCACTTTGGAAAATGTCTGCAGATATTGAATTAGTTTCAACAGCCGTAAAGAGGTTTTTAGTCCGACCATCCACTTTAAAGAATAATGAAAATAGACAGATATACAATAAGCCTGTCATAATGATTTTCCGCAAAAAAAACGCCTGATTCATTAAAATATTGAAAAAACCTAAACATACAAAAGTAGTTGTTATAATAATGACATACCACTTCTTTACATAAAGAGAGTCTTACACCCGTATTCAAGAAGCTTACTTGGCTAAGTAATGAAGAAACGCTGTGCAAAGTACGATATTGAGATATGCGTTTCTTACGTCAAGCCATCCAATTCAAAAAAATACTTAGTTCAATATCAGTTCTAATATATTGTTCATGAATTGAATAGCTTGACGTAAGAAACACAGCTAAATATCCTACTTTGCACAGCGTTTCTTCATTACTTAGGCAAGTAAGCTTCTTGAATATGGGTGCCAAACTGCTTGCCTTACTGGTTTTTTTTATGAAATTGGAAGGCAAACAAGTAGACGGATTTCCTGATGATAAGAAATTCCCGCCGTCTAGAGACACCAAAGATGGTAATGATGCGTTGCCAACCAAAGGCCGGGATGTTAGGCCTCGAGCAAAAGTAAGTTTACCGGCTACCTTACCCTCCGAACCGGAACACGTCATGACGTTATGGCGGCAGGAATACCTACGTAAGGCGGTGCCACCAACCCGGGCGAGCCGCCGCGAGCAGCTTCTTTAAATAAAGAGAACCTCTAACTGCTTGCCTTACTGGTTTTGCCTTCTTGATCTTAAATCTTCCTAGAACCTCTATGAAAGCAGCTTGTTATATTAGTCAGCTTAGGATGGACTCATTGAACTACACAATTTTAGTTTCCGAAGTCTTTGTAAATGTTAAAGCGCGATATGGTCTATTAGTATTCATTAAAGTGATAACAGACGGGCGTTACACACTTAAAGGTACTTTGAACCTCGGCGCAACCGAGTGTGGCGAATGAGTAATCTTATGGCTGTAACTAATATTATTTTCACATGGCAACACAATACACGAAATGGAAACAATGTTCTAGAATCTAGAGTCATGGTTGAACTTGGGATGAGCCCTGCGTTTGCTGATTTTGTAATATAACACAAATTGTATCATATCAAAATTAAGCAAACCTATATAAAATACTTAAATTGATACTAGAATAAAAGTTGCCCGGGATTGGATATGTGCCCGGTTGGCGATAGGCTTGCCATCTATCACATTGTGGGACCTGGTGTCTTCGGCTAGTCGTGGGTGCCCTGGTTGTGCCTCTGCCTACCTCTTCGGGGTTATGTGTGTGAAGATACTCCACTCTCTACTCTAGAATAAATTTAATAAAACCCAGACCAGCGTTTCTAGACATTTAACTGTTTATCAAACTGTCTCTCCCCGTCGGAATATGAACCCGAGCCTCGCGCTTGGTCGGTGTACGTTACTCGTGGATTTTTCGTTTGCAAAACCAAGGGAGGGGTCAAACTGGATAACTAACACCCTAGTTTCAAATTATGTAAAGTTGAGCTCTCTCCCAGTTTAAGAATCTCGGTGTACCTATGTAATGTTTAGATGTGCAATTTCAAGGTTTGCTTTCCTGTACTCATACTTTAAAAAAAGTACTTTTCAATTGGCATATATTTCAGCATACACAACGAGCGACGTGTGTATTAGAACGACGATTAGTGAGCATATCACAAAAGAAAATTTTATAACCGTTTACACCCTCTTCTAAAAAGGAATAAATATTTTACATTGTTACAAGTCGTTTATATTCGTGTTGGTCCGGGTCCGCTGTAGATGTCTAATCTACCTCTCTGCTAGGTAGCTCGTAAAGAGACGAGCACAGATTAAAATAATGGTCATTACCAAGAAGATCACTGGTGCAGCAATTTTCCCGGGTAGGAATCCACCGTCCTTTTTATTCATACCTCGATAATCGTGTTTCGATCTAGAGCAGGGTATGGACTATGGTATCCGGTAGACTTTCACATTTAGTCTAACAATCCGGCCACAGATAGTGACGCACCTGTAACAACAATGGTGTCTAAAGGCCACTGACTGACTGTCTCTTACCATCAGGCCTGTGCTTGTTCGTTGATCTCTCACATAAAAAAAAACGACGGGTTGCACTCCGAGAATACCAGCAGAAGTGAAAAATTAAATATTAACGTTGTTCCTTTTTATTATATTTTGGAATGGTTAAGGAATAATATTAGTATAAAAGTACTTACTATCACTTGTGTGGTAGAATACAATATTCATTTATTGCGCTATTGTACCCAAACATGACAACACGAACATTCGCGGAAGCGCTCTGCGCCGTCTTATCCACGCAAGCGCCCTGCGCCGTCTTACTAATTTTCGATCAGGTCACGTGTCCTGACGCGAGTTTAGAAGTTTTTACCCATTCCAAAAAAGTGCACAACGCCGCTAAAGAAGTTTTCACTTCAAAAAGAAAGGTATCTTCTAAAATATTATAGACTTGGAGAATGCGGTTCATATGTACTATGTAGGGATTGTTCACGGTCGGTCGGGTGGTGTTATTATTCAGCATTCGTCTCACTTGTTGCTTTGCCCCCCGTTCTCACGGCCGCGTTGTGTACCGGAACAATAATCGAGCACATCACACGCACGTTTCCGATTTCCACCCATTGGAGGCACGTGGAAAAAATGGACGATTAGAAATTGTCTCATTTATTTATCGGTCGCGTCCATTTCTATTCATAGTTGGGTCAAAGTCCTATGAGATTCGGGTCGTTTGAATTCAACCTGTGTCGTACAAACTACATTTCGTTAGTGGTGCTAATGCCAGCTCAAAGCTAGACAATTTCTTTACTAAATATAGGAGTTGTTGCGGCTCTTCCCTTTTTAGAATCTAGAAGCAGCGGATCAGCGGAAGGTAGGGTAGCTGGTAAATTGCACAATGGACCTAGCAACCCGGTCATAGAACAGTGACGCACTTATAACATCTATAGTGTCTATAGGAAACAGTTGTCTCTTACCACCAGGAAAGCCGTGTGCTTGTTCGCTGACCTTTCGCATAAAAAAAGGTAGACCAAACCAATTAGTTTTAGTTCGGTTCTGTTTAGTTTTAGTTTACTTAAATTACATTTGCTTTAAAAACATTTTTTTTATTTCATATAGACTACTCGCTGCATATTTTTTAGATGTGTATATTATAGATTACTTTTATCCAGATAACTAAACGGGTTCGCGTGGGACAGTTCAATAGTTTTAGTATGCGGGCATAGCCACGGGCAATATTTAGTATAAAATAAGAACTAAGACTTAAATAAATTAGACGTCAAGGTCATTCGAAGGTATTTCACTCGACAAATTCCTATAATAACCTCTTAAGTTGGTGAAGTCATGGCCATGGGAAAAAATAACACGCCTATAAGCGGCCATCTTTGTAAAGCCGGTTTTTAATAAAATATTTTTTATTTTCTCACATCGTAAGAAAACACTTGTTACACTACCTAGTTTATTTTATGTATACTTATCAGTTTTAGCCCTAGCTTTAAGTAAGTTACGTATTCCCGTTAGCTTTACTCAAATCAATATATTTTGCGCTTCTCCACATCAAGAAAAATCCGCTGAGTTTCTGTCGCCAGATCTCCGCAATATGTGGCTGCGGTTCCAATCAGGTGGGAATATGTTAAAACTTCAACAAGACAAATACCACTAGTAGGTTTATATGGATTTTTTCTGATTTCAATACAACCTTAATTTTAGCTGTGTCCAATTTAATACCAACTAGTCTCTTGATCATCATCAAAAGGTACGCCCCTTTTTTTAAAAAAAAACATCTTCACGCCCATATCGTCGAAAACGTAGGCACAACCAGGGCATACACGACTAGCTGAAGACACCAAGTAACACAATGTGATAGATGGCAAGCCTATCACCAACCGGGCACATTTACAATCCCGAGCAACATTTTTTTTTGGAAAAACCCAATTTTCTTTTTTGTTGCCTGACCCGGGATTCGAACCCGGGATCTCATGCAGTCAAGTCCAACAACTGAACCGCTAGACCACATGGGCCACAGTTTTTTTATGCATGTTTTAAACAAAGTACTTATTCATTTTAAGACAGTAAATTAAAACCTCTTTATACGCCAAATCATATTGTAACGAAGAGTCACACTTGCCGGTTTTTAACGAAACAATGACAAAAGCTGTTCATCCGTCTGTAAACTTTAACAATGAATTACATGTTTTTGTAGGTAACTTAACATATTCAAATGTGCACGAAATATTGAACCTAAAGAGAATAAACTAAGGAATAAATTCGCCTGTATATTTTTACATACATTACATCACATCGTGTGGTTAAGAACTGGCAGATGTGGTCTTTGTTTGGCATAGTGTTGCATAACACAGATGGCTGGCTATCGAGGCCATCGTAAGTGAACTGTCTGTTTTGAGAATACAATTTGTCATTCAAAATGTAATAAACGCTTTATAACGCGTTGTTAAGTGCTTATAAAGTCTTAGATCTGAATCGTTAATAGAGTAGAGTGCTTCTAGGAGGCTTATCTTTGGTGTACGGTTCATTGACATGCGGTATACGGGTGTGAATACGGGATTTGCATTTTTTTATGTTTTACAATGGTATAATAGGATAGGCGGGCTTCTTCGCAGAATAGACCATCTGCCTTCTTGGCAGGCCGCTCGTAAAAGACGAGCATAGGCTTAACGTGACTAGCACCGTGACATCCTACTAGGTGGTAGAGTTTCGCAGCGACTCGCCCGGATCGTACCAAAGCCTTACCTATTCCTGCCGCCATAACGTCATGACGTGTTCCGGTTCGGAGGGTAAGGTAGCCGGTAAACTTACTTTTGCTCGAGGCCTAACGGCCTCAGGTTGGCAACACACCATTACCACCTTTGGTATCTCTATCAGGAAATCCGTCTGCTTATTTGCCTTCCATTATCATAAAAAAACGATGCGGGCGTGAATACGGGATTTGCATTTTTTTTATGTTGTATACAATATTATAGGATAGTTTTCTCTGTGGGTAAACTGCGTGGAATAGACGACATGTCTATCTGCCTGGCAGCTTGAAGGAGGCGATCATTTGCTAAATAGGTCATTCCCAAAAATACAGCTGATTGTAGAGTGGTGCGCAGCGATTTTTCCGGACAGGGAAACACCGTCCTACTTATTCATACCTTCATAATCATATTTTACACCGACGAAAGGCCAGTGACGCCTCTGAAACATTTGTGATGTTTTTTGGCAGCGGTTGCCTTGCCGTCGGGAGATCTGTGTTCTTGTACACTCTTACATCTCATAAGAAAACGACCTGTCGCACTCAGGAAGTGCCGGCAGAAGTGAAAACTTAAATATTATTAACGTTGTGCATTTTTGATATTTTGGAATGGTTAGGGAATAATTTTGCACGAATTGCTTCAATTATCAGTATGAAAGTATGTATTATCATTTATGCGGTAGAATACAATATTCAATTATTGCGTTATCGTACACAAACATGATAACACTAATATTCGCGCAAGCGCCCTGCGCCGTCTTACGAATTTTCGATCAGGTCACGTGCCCTGACGCGAGTTTAGAAGCCACCTTATCAGTTATCACTAACCCCCAGTTTTCGACTATAAATGTTGTTCTGTTCGACATGAGTTTAAGCTGTTAAGGGTCAGTAACTTAGGCTAATCGTTGTAGCCCTGCTACCTCTTCGAGGATATGGGCGTCAATATACCTATTTTGTCTCATAAGGAGTGCCATGCTATAAAAAAGTGGTTGAGCTTATTCTATCTTTAGGCCAATAGAAAATGGACTTTAATAACAAATAACCAATGCTTTTAAAAATATCACTTTATATTGTAGTTTAGTGCATTTTAAAAATATATTACAGTTCGAAATAACTAAATTTTGATTGAAAAAGACGTTACTTTGCGGAAATCCATACTTAAATCCAAATAAAATTGGTAGTTTAAGTCCAATTCATTCATAACGCACTAGTTTGTCTGTTTTGTAATACGTATATATTTTTTGGCGGGAAATTGCAAATTAAATAATTTTATTTGGATTTAACAAAATTTTTCTTATTGTTTATCTAAGTTTCTTAAATATCCTTACTAAATATTAACCGTAAGCGAAACGGTAGCAATTGGTGAAAATAATCGATAACCCACTATAATATGCAAATATCTGAATTCGTTTATTGTAAAATAGCTAAGTAGTATATCACGTTTTGTACTTGTTTCTGCCGATAATGTTTCTTTTTTTATTGAGAGTTAAACGCGATACGAGCTTACAGAATAATCCCATTGTGCCAGCATGACACATATTGTACATGCTCGATGACAAAGCCTATTAAAACAAAAAAATGAAATTTAAGCCTTGAGTCTTCTACTGCCAAAACCCATGGTCAAACTGCCATGGTCTGAAAAATAAGACATACAACATCTAGCTCGAAAGCCACCGTCTTAAAAATAAAATTTCTAACTGTTGCTTTTGAAGTGATTGTCTGTATTTTCAAAATTATCTCAATACAAGACTCTCAACAATTAAAGAAATTTTTGAAGTTATACTTCTTTTGGCGCGTTAGGAAAAAATGATGAGGGTAAATGTTTACGATGCGCGCGCACACCGTCACAAAAAACCGACATGATGAAGTTAGCTATAGATAACATTTTAGTTTTTCAAAAAAAGGTACCAACAAAGTAAAAGTAAGAACATCTACGTATGTTTGCGTGAGAACTGACAACTGTATTCACAATATTTCTTTATTTCTATGGTAAGTGTCATTTTGTCTACAAATGTTAAAATAAGGCAAAAGATAAAATTTTTAAAAAGATTTTTATCTTATTACGCCGAAAAAGTATAACTTCTAACGCGTGTACATAAGTACACACACAATTTTTTTTGTACAGTAAGACAGATATCAATAAAATCATATCGATTGCAATCAAAATACTACGGCGATTAAAAGGTTAAAACCGAGACTTAGAAAATCATCCATCACGTTCATTACATGAGCTGTGGCTTTGTAAACGCTTATTTATTAAAACAACAACCAACCAGTAACCAACCAACCAACCAACGAGGGACAAACATCCAATGTACCAAGAACCTGGTACTGACAATGATTTATTTTACTTCGTTATGACTTTAACCAACCAACCTTTAACTACACTAGGTGATTTTAATTATCTACCATGTTAAATTTCATATCTAGCTCATCATTTCATACAAGAAAGTAAAAGATCACCAAGTATTATGGCATTTATAATGTTAGTAAGTATTGTCATCGGATTCCACACTGTCCAATTTCCCGTATTTTTGAGAGTAGATAAGTAAACATTTTGGGAGCGGTGAACTCCACGTATATTTAGAGATTCCGTAGAAAAGCGGAATCGTTCTGAAACATAAATAGGCGTGCGTATTACCCAATTGCTCACCGTCTCGCTAAAATCCCCAATTATAGCGCCATTTGTAAGTCTGTTCTCGTTTGTGGTTATAACATATGATATGTATTCTGTCAAATACATGGGACAGCTTTTACCAGTTGATTGAAATTGCTTGATTGAATGTCAAAATTCTTAGATCAGACTATTAACCCTTGTTGGTCC
This sequence comes from Calephelis nemesis, assembly GCA_002245505.1. Taxonomy (NCBI): domain Eukaryota; kingdom Metazoa; phylum Arthropoda; class Insecta; order Lepidoptera; family Riodinidae; genus Calephelis; species Calephelis nemesis. The sequence goes on from NJDD01004355.1 coordinate 95,509, forward strand.
GGGTTCCTTTGCAGAACAGACCATCTACCTTACTGTCAGGCGGCTCGTAAAAGGCGAGCATAGTCTTACCGTCACTAACACCGTGACATCCTACTAGGAGGTAGAGTTTTGCGGCGACTCGCCCCGATCGGCAACAATGCTTTACCTGTCCCTGCCATCTAAACGTCCAATGCTTGCCGTTGACGTTTTCTGGTTCGAAGGGTAAGGTAGCCGGTAAACTTACTTTTGCTCGAGGCCTGACATGGCCTCAGGTTGGCAATGCTCCATTACCACCTTTGGTGTCTCTCTAGGCGGCGTGAATTTCTTACCATCTGGAAATCCGTCTGCTTGTTTGCCTTCCATTATCATAAAAAAATTAGGCATTCCTATCGCAATTAGGAGCTTAGACTGATGTTGCAAGCTGTGGCCAAGGAAAATATATCACGTGTCTTGCCAAGTCAACAGGAAACGGTTAATGATTTGTAAATAGGTTTGTCAAACGGATTAAAGACTGCACCGTTATTTACAGACCTAATCTTATTCACACACGTAGTATCTTGTTAACTAATGAAAGGAAAAATAATGAGGATTCAAATTACGCGCTAAAGTTCTTATTGCCTTTCTTATCGATTACGTCGATAAGTTCCTCAGCTACACATTTCTATGAAATGCTATAAAATGAAAATCATTTTAATGGCTATATAACTCTAGATTCTGTTAGACAATTTTAACATCTTTATAAAATTAAAAAAAAAATATTGCGAACATTTCTCTCGAAATATTTTTCGGTAAAAATTATTAAATTAAATTTAAAGTATTAGGGGAAATAATGTTATAATATCCATGCAATTTTACTTTGGACAATGCATGCAACCGTTGCTGGACCGTAGGTTATTTAACAAAGTATCGCTAGTCGTGGCGGAAAAAGGATGCAATATAAAGATGTTGAAGATCATTCTGATATAGACGCGGTGTTTTTTGTTCGGCGTTTTTGAATCTTCTCCCTAACCTGTGGGTAAATATTTTTTTTAAATAGAGCATTATTCTAAATCTTGCTCCAACGTCTCTCTACAATTAAAATCTGGATTAATACTATTATCTGATAGTAGCATACGGTAAAATACCCGATTATGCCTGTATACTTCAATCAAAAGAAAGTCTTGTTAGTTACACTATTTATAACTCAAGAAGGACAGTACCAATTTGGCTAAAAATTAATGGGGAGGTAGCTTAGCACCAGGAAAAGGACATAGGATAGTTTTTATCCCATTCGATTCAGAGAGCACCCGGGAAAAAAGCGTTTTAATTTTTCCTATACAATTTGAAAGGGTGGAACAAAGTTCGATGAAACAGCCAGTTAGTTATTTATAAATCAACAAAGTTTATATATCATAATATCATGTTGTACAGCTGTTTTTACAGCTCTTGCTTAAGATTATTTATATTCCTTGCTAAACTGAACAAAATTCCACTACTTCTGCAATTAGTTCAAAGCACTAAATTTAATATCCAAGACTCTTTTTAAACTGCCAGTCTTTTTTGCAACGTCAGAGTAATAACGATGAAACCTCTTCAAAGAGAGACCTCAATCCTTTCTCGTCGGTATAATAAAGGATGAAGCAATCTCGTCCGAAGCGGAGAATATCAATTAAATAGGGACGATACCCTCGTCTCAACTGCTCTTGAAAAATGAGGTCAGCGAAATCAAGTTGTGAATTACTGCAATACGGTGGTTTATGTGTTATATGACTACCTCTCTGGGTGGAAAATTCGCGAGGTATAAAATGTTTATAAACATGAGGGTGTATTACGAGATTTTTAACAGCATTTGTTGGAAAATCAACTAGCACTTAAACTACAATAATTTGTAGACTGACGACCAAGGACATTTGCAATTTTGTGGCTGCTTTTGAAAAGCTTATGTCAAAAAAGGTTGGATTCACAGAATGAAAGTTTTCGAAGGCAAGGGTATCTTATCTCCAGTCTCTTGTTGTTTAATAATCATCTGCTTTGATATTTTTAAGGTTTTTAATCTTTGAATCAAACATAAATCAACGGTACCTACTGTGTATACGTTTTTACTACACTTAAATATCTATGTTTTGTTATTCGTATAACAGCTTATATATTATATTTGTGAAGGATTATTTTCTCTTAATCCTAAATGGAAAGTGTTTTTGACCATCACTATTGACCACATATTTTTGAAGGTTACGAAGTATGACTAAGAAAATATCTACACCTCTATAAATCGCCTCTGTGGTCTAGCAGTTAGGCTGTTGGACTTGACTGCACGAGGTCCCGGATTCGGACCCCGGGTCGAGCAACAAAAAGAAAATTGGGTTTTTATAATTTTCTAAAAAAAATGTTCGGGATTGGACATGTGCCCGATTGGCAATAGGCTTGCCACCTATCACATTGTGGGACTTAGTGTCTTCGGTTGGTCGTGGGTGCCCTGGTTGTGCCTCCGCCTACCTCTTCGGGGACATGGGAGTGAAGATACTTTTTTCTAAATATCTACACAGTTTATAGCACTTGCATGTTTTGAAACATGTACCATGTATCGATGTAGCCCAGCCAGCCATGATTCATAGGAAAATTTACAAATTTTACGAAAATCTTTTACAAGTTTAGCACGACTTATGTTAATAAACGAGTTACCCCGTCAAACTTCAGGGAACTTGTCTCCATTTCACAACTAGCAACACTTGTTCAATTATCAACTAGTCCAATTAGTTTCAATGAGGGTTAATTGGCTCGCTGGAAGTGACCCCAACGTTCATTTTTCACAATACTTTAATCTTTTCGGCACTTTAAACTACGATTAGGAGCGTTGCAACAAATAACTTATATTTGACCGCCTCGTTGGTCGAGTGGCTAGCCTAGTTGCCTAACTACATCGACCAACCGCGAGGCTCGGGTTCGATTCCCGACGGGGGCACGAATTTGTGTGATGAACACTTAGATGTCTGCATTTCCGTTTCTGGGTGTTTATTAAATTTATTCTGGTATCTATTTAAGTATTTATATGTATTAGTATCGTTGACTAACACCCATAACACAAGCATATAATTTGCTTACTTTGGGGTTAGATTCAATTTGTGTGACTTGTACAGGGATATTTATTTATTATTATTATTTAAAACTGAAAAAATATAGTCTTTACTTCTTTGCCAATGCTTAGGTTTAGACACTTTAATCATTTTATGTTATTGAAAAATTCTGATATCTGTCAAAACAGAAGAAGGGGACCTGAAAGTCAATGTTAAAGCAATATGCTTTAACAATAATATATACTGAGTGTTTCTCCTATTAGCAATACAGCGCTGCACACTGCGTTTATATTCTTTTGTATATAGCACTTGTAGTTTTTTGCATAGATAGTATTTTTCTATAAATTTTAAAGAAAGAAAAAAATTCGACCCAGACAGGATTTGAACCTGTAACCTTTCGTCTCAAGCCGACGAATGCTCTAACCTAAGGTTACAGGTTCAAATCCTGTCTGGGGCGAAATTTTTTTTTCTTTCTTTAAAATTTATAGAAATTTATCCCACGCACAGGGCAAGTGCTAAAAAATAAAAAATAATAAAAATACGATAGTATTTTTGTCAACATTTTTTTTTCATTGTAAGGTGTGTAGTAAATGTGTGTTAATATTTTCTTTCTTTCTTTCTTTAATAAAATATAGATCTAGTGATCGATTTGTTATTAGTATAAATTTTCCTCTTTGCGCTAATTTATGTAACGTACAAAAGCTCTGGAAGAATGCAGACAGGCATATGCGTTGATCTCTACCGTGATACGAGTACCATCCCTTGTATCAAAATCGTTTATTTCTATTAAACGATCTCGTTGGCCAACAGCACGTATTAAAATAGAATATGTTTGATTACATTCCCGTATTTATGACCTAATAGATTTCACTTTCAAGCTTGTTACGTGTTTCGACGTGATAGGCTATAACACTTTCTAAATTGTCATTAGCAATGTATGCCCTAGTTGGATTTGAAATGAGACCTTTGATTTACAACGATTGTTAATAACCTATCTAAGATAAGAGTTCGTGCTATTTTGATCAGTTGCCAGGTAACTGGTGTTATTTTTCAATACTTAACAATATCTTAAAAACAACACTCTAGAAGGCCTATCTTTATCTGTAGTTAAATTATTAAAAGCGGCTGTTAATTTTGTAGGCCTGGATTTTAGACAGATTTATAGATGCATAAGGCTTGGGTTCAAATCAACTTTAATATCAACTTCTAGTACGACTGCGTAAAATAAAAAATCATGTATAAATTAAATTCATAGCTTATTCCCAGTATGCATACTGCTATGAATATGAATACGCTTTGAATTTAAATTGATGCGAAATTTATATTTAAAAAAAAAAGTATCTTCACGCCCATATCCCAGAAGAGGTAGGCAGAGGCACAACCAGGGTAGCCACGACTAGCCGAAGATACTAAGTCCCACAATGTGATAGGTGGCAAGCTTATTGCCAACCGGACACATTTCCAATCCCGACCAACATTTTTTTTTAATTAGAAAATTGGAAAAATCCAATTTTTGTTTTTGTTGGCCGACCCGGGATTCGAACCCGGGACCTCACGCAGTCAAGTCCAACACTCGGATTGCTAGACCACAGAGGCGAAAATTATATCATCTGCAAAAACTGCTTCTATGCAATAGAATTCTAGTGACATTTTTTTATCGTTAGCGTATGTTGCCAGGTACGAACTAACGATTATAGATATCTATATCATTGCTTCGATATAGAAAGCAACAGCAAATGGAAATAATGGTAGAGTTAATATCACGCACATAAATTCTGAAAATCTTTGCACTATCATGTAGAAAACGGAATTTTACTTCTATATTATATTATAGACATCACAATACTAAACAGGGATACATGTGAGTCTTTGTACGACAAAAATTTATCCCACGGTATCTCTATTGTTGAAATCACAAAACCAACAAACGTTGCAGTGGCTACAATTGCAGTTCTCAAACCAAAAGGGGATCGATTTAAACACGCCGAAAAATCTAGTCATTGGTTTAACCACTAAATTTATTTTCTGTTGCACAAAGACCAAAATCACTTTACGCTAGCAACAAGTTACAGCAAAAATACAAGAAAGTAATAGTAATGCAAGGTTTGGCAAGGATTATGTACCACAGAAGTACTAATTATAACATGCGCTTCGGCTGTATTCGTCAAGCTTCGGAAATTCGGAAAAAAAAATTAAAATACATTTTTAAAGATATCTATATAGAGTTGTTATTACATAATTAATCAATTCGCTTAAATTTAGATTAGGTCAGCCAATTTAAAAATAAAAGTATAAAGTGTAAAGCCGAAGCGCACAATTTAAATACTGTAACACGGGGACGTGTTATTTAATTATTAAAAGAATATATTTATATACATTATTTTATTTTCCTTTACATCTTTTTCAATACGTTCTCAATCATGAATTGAATTTTGTTTCTCTTTTTTCATTCTGCGTTCTTAATCTTTTTTAAAATTAAAATATACTTTTTAAACAGCCAGTAAAGTTTGCATCGTAATGCATCTTCTACATACGCCCGCGCCTTCTTTAAAGAAATTATTTCTATCAGATAGAAATTATGGCAATATTTTGCCAAAATCTGTCTAAAATCCAGGCCTACAAAATTAACAGCCGCTTTTAATAATTTAACTACAGATAAAGATAGGCCTTCTAGAGTGTTGTTTTTAAGATATTGTTAAGTATTGAAAAATAACACCAGTTACCTGGCAACTGATCAAAATAGCACGAACTCTTATCTTAGATAGGTTATTAACAATCGTTGTAAATCAAAGGTCTCATTTCAAATCCAACTAGGGCATACATTGCTAATGACAATTTAGATAGAAATAATTTCTTCTAACCTTACTTATGGGGGAGAACAAGTTAATACAAAATTGATGTTGAAAGAAGAACCTCACTGTAGGTTTAGTTTCAGGGAAATTTACAATACTTATACTATACTCATACATCAGGCATTGTTGTATTTGTAATCAATCTTCATCAAAGACCTATTTTTTTCAAAATGTTTGTACAAATGACAACAAGAACAATGGCTATCATAAAAATATGTTTGTTCAAGAATGTCATTGTCCGAAGATAAGGAGAATTATTGTCGTAAACAGTACTTTTTTAATAACACCGCCTATAAAGCTGGGGTTAATACGAAATAGACAAAGAAAGAAGCTGATGGAAAATTAAAAAAAAAGATTCAAGTTATTCCTAAAAATGTTTGGTGAAGGCTTGTAAATGTATTAATTGTATTTATTGGCATAGCAACAAGTCATCACTACATAGTATAAAACAAAGTCGTGTTCTCTGTCCCTATGTCCATTTGTATACTATTCACAGACGTCATTTGTATGCTTAAATCTTTCAAACTACGCAACGGTTTTTGATGCTTTTTTTAATAAAGGGTTTAAAGAGGAAGTTTAATATGTATATTAAATACACGTGCGAAGCCGGGGTGGGCCGCTAGTATGGAGAGTGTAATAGACAAATGTAGGTTTCTAAATTTGTAGACAAGTTTTAGTTTTTAATTTTGCGATTTGTTAACATGATCTAAGAGTCGGTATACAGAAGACGCACGAATTAGGTCAGAATGCTTCCGAAACTCTGTGGGAAGTTATTTATGGAAACGAAGCTAAGGACGCGCCCATTGATTAATATAGAATTAAAACAATCATTTGACTGCTGAATGACCTACTCAAGGGAATGAATTAATGGCGTGTTATATATATCTGCCGGATTTTTGTTTTTTTTGTGCTGGAACGTAAAAAGCAAAAATAAAAAAAAGCGACGGGTTTTCCTCGGGAGTGCCGGCAGAAGTGAAAATTTTAACATTAACGTTGTGCATTTTTGATATTTCGGAAAGGTTGGGGAATAATTTTGCACGAATTGCTTTAATTATCAGTATGAAAGTACTATCATTTATGTGGTAGAATACAATATTCGTTTATTGCGATATCGTACACAAACATGACAACACGAACATTTGCGCAAGCGCCCTGCGCCGTCATGACCGAGTTTAGAAGTTTTTACCAATTCCAAAAAAAAGTGCGCAACGCCGCTAAAGAAGTTTTCACTTCAAAAAATCTTTATATAGAATCACTTAATATACTAGCAGATGAGCTACCTATGATGAAGTAGAAGCAACCGCTGTGGATTTGAACCACATTATATTGTGCTGTCTACGTCTGATTTGTTAAATTTTTTAAATAATCCAGCCAATGAAAACCAAGATGAAATTTCAAAGCCACGTCTCTTGAAAATCAGGTTTAACGGCAAAGGGGCTTTTTAACAGCAAGAACATCTAAAACGTTTCGAATTAGATGAAGATAAAACTGATTACCTTCGAATCTGAAGTTAATAACACCTTAAAACATTGTCCTGACAAGGAAGACCGAAAAAGAAACGGCAGTATCCAAACTAAGTTCTAGAATATCTAGTTACATTAATCAAGTGTATGCATGCCATGTACCTAGAGTCCTGGCCAACATCAGGTGGTCGCTGCGTTGAATATTTTAAGCACTAAAACTGGTTTAGCATGCATACGTTGACCGAGATATTTTACTCGGCCTTTGCATAACCTGGCGATAAGTACGAGACTCGTAAATCCTACGCACACACGTTTCGTCACCACCGTCACTACCATTTATGTATGGTTTACGTAAGTAGATGCATGACAAAAAATACCGCGCAAACATATAGTAAACGCTTATAAACAAGAGCTCTTCTCTTTCTTTAGGTTTTGGCCTTCACGTTAGTATTTTGCCATTAGTCAAGTAGATATTGGCATTAAATGTTATATCAATTTTAATCAATTATAATTAATCGTCAGTCATAAGTCGTCACTAAGTCATGTCAGGGTTTTGGGTAAAGCGGTGGCCTCATTACTCAAGCCCATATTATGAGATTTTGCGGCAACGAGGAAATACACGATACGCTAATTTCTTCATGATCATTTCATTTGTGCACTGAAAGTTGAACAAAATTGTACAACATGCCACCAAAAATGACCAATTTCACTCAATATCAACACGAAATTAAATAATTATGAAAAAACTTCGACCATCTTTTCTCTCGATGGCGCCAAAACCCAAACAAGAAGGATCAAAACAGCTTCCTCAAACGTCAGTATAACATTTTTGAGTCTTTGTCTAATCCTATCAAGATTTAAAATATTTTTCCACATTAATACCCATTTTCAAGAAAGTAATAGAAAACCAAATCTGGAAGATGCCTACCAACTCTTTTTAAACAACCGAAATAGTTAGGAAACACCTTCAAGTAAAACAAACACAAAAGAAGGCTGAAGAAGCTGAAACTGAAGCAGCAGGCAACAGTTCGGATGTCAACAGCTACTTGTATTAGTATTCATTATTTAGCTCTAGAGGTTTCCATCCTAACAACAGGTGGATGAAATTCAAGTTTATGGACGCAGTTTTTTCACACAATGACTACTCAGACACGTTGCTTGAAATAGTCTTATTTTCCTCCCATCATAGATTAAAAGTTGGCTATTTGCCCATTCCCAATAGGCGTATAGGTAATCAGTGCAAACGGGAGCACCGTCGACACGGTGATAAAGTTTTTACAGCGCAGGTCACCAACCTGATGGTGCGACGACCCACATTCTCCCGAAATAAAACGATATTGTGGATATCGGCTGTTCTGAACTAATGAAGTTTTGCAAAGGTTGACATTTTTCTCTTCCGTTTACTTATATGTAATATCTGGTTTTATTGATGCTAACGGATTTTATTACCGATAATTGTTACCTTAACATATTTAAACACGTTCAATCATTAACATATGCTTGTATTATGTGTGAAAATCGTCTCTTTTATAGATCGGAAAGAAAACAGGAGGGCTGATTTTCTGGTTGTTAGATATACACATCGCTTAATTGACGATAATACGTTATGTTGAAGGAATGTAAATCTTCATTCTTAAATTTAACCGGTTAGGTATCTAAAACCATCAAATCGTAAGTTTCAAACACTGACTTTATAACGATAGGAACAGGTAAGATACCAACATCTCAGTTCATGCGATTCGTCGCAGGATTTTTAATGAAATAGCAGGACACACGCATTATCGTAGTTAGTTTTTAGTTGTTTTTTTATCTATTTTTATGTTAATCTTGGATTATCTTGTACCCAACCGACTCCAACCACTTTAGGGATACGGGACTGAAAATACCTATTTACTTTATTGTTATCTTTGTTTTGTATTTTTCATATGAGTAATTCATAAGCCGCAAAACTACACCGTATTTTCCCGAAAATGATTCATCTTAAGAATACCCGAAAAATACCAATTCGTCCTAAATGATCCAAAAATCTCATAATCAATTTCTTTAAACATCCACAAAAAATAAAAAAATAAACAGGAGTAACGCACGCACGGATGGGCTTTTTTTGTCCTATCTTAAATAATCACAAGTGACATTATTTTGGAAATTGGATCTTTTTTTTTACATGACCATTAATATAATCATAGGAATCACATCTCCATTCGTCGCACGGATGCAAAGTTCACGTGCTCCATAGAATTTGAGGAGTATTGCATAAGCCAGGTCGTCGACCGACTGACGGGCGTGTGGGAGGGATAGGACAAAGGAAAGTAAATCCAGCCCCGAGGTATTTAGCTTGTTTAGCTTTCTACACTTTAAAGTTTGAATCTACTGCAGTTAAAGAATTACGTGACACACACTAAAAACTGTTGTACATACGAGTATTATACATACGTGAAACTGTTCCTTATCAATTTTAAAGCCTTCCGTCATCGCTTTTACTGCATAATTTGAGTTTTTTAGTCATAAGTAACCCCGCCCCGGCTTCGCACGGGTATAAAATATACATATAAACCTTCCTATTTAATCATTATATCTATTAAAAAAACCTCATCAAAATCCGTTGCGTAGTTTTAAAGATTTAAGCATACAAAGGACATAGGGATAGCGAAAGCGACTTTGTTTTATACTATGTAGTGAAAAATCATAGCAACAAAATGAAACAACAATATAGAGCAGGGGTAGGCAAATTCCATTGACCGCGGGCCGGTAAGTTGAAAAAAAATCTATTGGCGGGCCGATTAATTGAAACATCATTGATTTTTTGGTCCCGACCTTGAACTCGTAATCCCAGCCTTTACAAATCCTTTCCCGATATTTTTGTATTTTGATATGGCATTCCTAAGCCCCAGCACCTTACCTAATCCTGCTGCTGTGCTGTGCTCGTTTGGAGGGTAGGGTAACTTTTTTTACAAAAAGCTAAAATTTCAGCAAAAGTTGGCGACGCTCTATTTTTGTATTTATTGGCAACATGCGTTTCATTTAATCAGGAAATCGTCCGTTTGTTTAAATTCTTATATCTTAAAACTGTTTCACATTCATAGCATTAGGGGAATTTTTCGTGACATAAGTAACATGTAACCAAATATAACATAACTCTAATGGAGAGGTGTGACGTCATCGAGGTAGCAACATCGCGTAATATCCTTGGGGTGTCGCGGCGCCAGAAGGGCGGAGTCTGCGTCAAGGACTTCTGGCGACTGCAATTTACAAGGATTTTATATAGAAACCTTCTTGCCGATCTCTTTAACTCAATTATAAGGGTAAAAATCTTTTTATTTCTTTTGTTTCTGGATTAAAAACATGAAAAATAAAAACTTGAATCTACCTAAATAAAATATTTGTAAAACATTTAAAAACGAGCGACAACTTTATATGCCAAAAGCGAGCTTAATTGGAGTGTGAACTAGATTTAATCTAGGTAAGGAGAATCTGGGAGTAAAATCTAAAATCGTATATATTTCATTTGCAGCTTTCCTTTTGCGTGGTTTCTAACCGACTTCCAAAAAGAAGGTAATATCTATGTTAAATATCTCTTTTTTTTTGTTACTAGCTGCTGTTAACCGCGACTTCATCTGCGAAGAATAGATTTTCATGCAAACTCATACCCCATTATAATCCTTGAGACTTTTGAAAAGAAATGTATCTTTGTTTGAACCCCAGAGCTTTTTCTATATATCCAATTATATCAAAATCGGTCCAGTGGTTTAGCCGTGAATGCGTAACAGATATTCAGACAGACTATCGCATTTTTTATATTAATCGCAATTATTACAATACAATACAATAACTCTTTATTGTGCACCAAATACAAATAAATCACAAATACATTAAAATAACTTACACTAAGAAGATACACAAAGGCGGCCTTATCGCCAAGGCTTATTCTTGTTTTTGTAGCATAATAATATGAGCAGTGAGTACAATCAAGTGTTAGATATATATTTATTACTCAGACGCAGTTTTATTACATAATCGTTTTACTTATATGTGACAGTATAAAAAGTATCAAAAAAGATGACGTCAGCGAAGTAGCAAGATCCCTGGGGAGCCGGGGCGCCAGGAGGGCGGGTCTGGATCAAGGACACACGTCTAATCCAATTAATTTACAGGAATTACAGTTCCTCTGATATACAACTTTCTTTGGAGGATCTTTCCCTGCCAAATAACAATCGTAAACTACTGGAAAGTTTAGCGTAGGGAATTACGACCCTATCGCTCGTTATCGTATTATTCTACATATATTCACGTCAAGTCCCTTAGGGGGTAAGCAGAGAGTATCTAATGACAAGTTTCACGATGCTGGCAAACCTTTCTGGTTTTCTCCACATTCATTACCATTTTCATACAAACACACCGGTTTCAGAGACTTTTAAACCACTTTTTCCTTTCGGTTAGTTTACTATCCTATATTACGAAAAATGTTAATTGTTTAAACAACAGAAAATATAGAACTTTCATTCATAATGCCATAATACTTAGTAGAAACAAAACGACGGGTTGCACTCCGGGAGTGCCGGCAAAAGTGAAACTTGAATATTAACGTTGTGCATTTTTGATATCTCGGAATGGTAAAGGAATAATTCTTCACGAATTGCTTTAACTATCAGTTACTATTAGTACTATAATTCATGTGGTTGAATACAATATTTATTTATTGCGCTATCGTACACAAACATGACAACACGAACATTCGCGCAAGCGCCCTCCGCCGTCTTAACGAAACAGCAAGCGCAGGCATACATTTTCGCCGCGCCGTAGAAAGAGAGGTGGATACTTCCTCTTTTCCTGTTCTATCCTATTTACTCTCCATCAGACTTACGAATTTTCGATATGACGATCTGACGCGAGTTTACAAGTTTTTACACATTCCAAAAAAAGTGCGCAACGCCGCTCAAGTAGTTTTCACATCAAAAAAAATTATTGTTTAAACAACTGAAAATACAGAACTTTTATTCATAACACCATATTATTTAATTGAGTTAAATTAAAAAAAACTAAAAGATACGTACATTATAATAATTAGGTCATCCATTTTGGCACACGTGTAAATATTGGCACGGGTCAGAACAAAAAAACAAAAATATCCAAACGCAACTTCCGTGTGAGCGAATCTACGACGTCGTTTAATACTTTCATTTTTACTGTCCTTATTTCGCAAGATGCAAAGTTTTTTCCAACTTTGACATTTAAACAAATGAATTGAGAATACAACTACCGCTTATGAGGAACTTTACCTTTTTATAAGTTTCTTTTATATGTCTTTCGTCAGAAAATATGTATACCATATTGATATCAACATATCACATATGTGTCAGTGGTTAACATGCATGTTAGAAGGTACGGTTGAAAATAATGCGAAAAAGCACAGATCTTGCTGCCATACGGCCGAAAGGTCAATGTATGGTTTTTAGTTGGTTGGAGTCCGATATAACCCACTGCTTCTTCCTAGAACAGCAGGTATCCGTGGGGATTTTCCATACTTTTAAAGTATGTAGATATATGAATTGAGATATGAACTACCTTAGGTAGACAGTAAATTTACTCATGCAAAAGTTTACATTTCCTGGACTAGAAAGAAATAAAACATGTTGGTCCGGGCTCCTTTGCAGAATAGACCATCTACCCTACTGCCAGGTAGCCGGTAAACTTATTTTTGCTCGAGACCTAACATCCCGGCCTTAGGTTGGCAAAGCACCAACTTTGATTTCTCTAGGCGGCATGAATTTCTTACCATTAGGTAACTGTCCCATTTGCCCAATTTAAGAATATCTATAACATGATGTCTAGAAGACCTAGTCGCCTCTGAGGTCTAGCGGTTCAGTTGTTGGACTTGACTGCATGAGGTCCCGGGTTCGAATCCCGGGTCGTGCAACAAAAAGAAAATTGGATTGGGTCTAATAACAAAAAAGTTGCTCGGGATTGGATATGTGCCCGGTTGGCAATAGGCTTGCCACCTAGTATCACATTGTATGACTTATGCCCGATTTTACCAAGAGCCCCTATACTTTAGGGGACCTTTTAACGTATTATAAGGGACTGTTTTATATTGAAACAGTCCCCTAAAATTAATTAGTGTCTTCGGCTAGTCGTGGGTTGGGCCTCTGCCTATCTCTTCGGGCATATGGGCGTGAAGATACTTTTCTTTAACTTAAAATACCTAGTGAGCAGTTTCATACCAATGACCCTACACATTTGATACATAACTTTCTTTAAAGTTACGACACCTGTGTGGGCAGGTTATAAACTGAACAAGGTTCAACATGCAATAACCTCTGTATGTTGAATGTTCGTGTATTTCGAAAGTCAAATGCCATTTGTGTAACCTACTGAGGATACCGCAGGAGCAATTAAATTCTAATTAATTATAAAATACTTGGTTATTATGAACTTGATTTCTTTTAATGAACTTTGTTCGCCACAATCAATTCTGGAAATTTGATGACGTCATTTTTTATTAATGATAATGAATTTCGTCATTGTATTAAACCTCGAAAAATTATCGGTTGCACAATACTAAAGATTTCCATATTTTTTTATCGCCTTGGTGGTCTAGCGGTCCAGCATCGAACTTGACTTCTTCAGGTCCCGGGTTCGATCCCCGGGTCGGGAAACAATAAACATTTGAAATTGTGTATTTAGAATTTTCTAATAAAAATAACTGTTACCAGGATTAGATATGTGCCCGGTTGACGATAGTTGTTGTTTGTTGCCTTGTTACCTATCACATTCTGGGGCTTAGTGTCTGGCTAGTCGTGAGTGCCCTGGTTGAAATTCTGCCTAACTCTACTGCGATATGAAAACACTTTTTTTTCTATACTTTTTTTCGGAGCAGCATTGGTGTCGCGAAATTTAGTAATCAGAAAATCCGCCTCCGTATTCTATATTTAAAAAAACACGCTACTTTAGTGATTAAGTTATTAGTAAATGACTTAATGTTGAGCAGAGCCTCGGTAGAGCTGTGTTTGTCTTTCCTTCTTTGCTAAAAATCGTGTTTTGTGTTTAATGTGAAGCTTAGTGTCCCTATAGACCTTTAAGAAAAGTCATTATGTAGCACATTACAGTACCTAACTCTTTACATTTAAAAAGTGTGCACAGTATACTCCGCCACGAAGGCGTCCGAGATGGTATGATGTCATCGCTTCTTGGGTCACGTATTACGTACCGCATATATGTGTAGGGTTGCCAGAGTTTGGATTGTCCCGACTTTTTCAGTCTAAATTACATACAAAATGTATCGACTAACCGCTTCTAGTTGTGAATATTTTTTATGGTATTGGCAGGCAAACACTCAGACGGATTTCTTGACGTCAAGAAATTCACGCCGCCTAGAGACAGAAAAGGTGGTAATGGTGCGTTGCCAATATGAGGCCAGGATGGAAGGTAAAAGTCAGTATACCTTATGGCGGTAGGAATAGATAAGGCAGTGACATTTACTAATTCAGGCGGGTTGGTGTGAAAGTCTACCACCTAGTGAATGTCACGGTAATAGTGAAGGTAAACCTATGCTCACCTATGATGAGCTGCCTGGCAGGCAGGCAGATAGTCGATTCTGCAAGAGGCCCGGAAGCCGAAGCAAACAGTGTATCGTGTAATCAATCGTTGTCGTCAAATCTCACAAAATGAGCTTGACTAAGGAAGCCACTGCTTTACTTAAGACCATGACATTCTATTACGACTTATGACTATAAGAAAATAAAATTCGGAAGAGAATTGAAAACAAATAACAAGAAAAGAATTTATGAACACGGAAGACGTGACAGCATAGCTTACAGGTCTTAGTTGGTCCCAGAAAGCGAAAAATTAATTTAAAAAAATAATGTACCAATAACAAATTCCTTATTTTCCGTTACTCTTTTTACATTTGTAGGAGTAAGGTCTGAATGAGAATTCTACTTTTGTTCTTTTCTTTTTAGTTCCCTCTAAAATTCCCGTCAATTAAAAGTTCAGTACTTAAATATTCTATACTTCAATCTGATAACCCTGGTCTCGTCTCACGTGCCGCGAATAAACTATGCTAATACTGTTTATCCAACCATTTGTTAGTCGAGATTGTATTTTATACAATACCAATTTATTTCCGTCCATATTTTCAATAATGTAAGCATTGAACGTGCAGTAGTTCCTCCTGCGCTTCGGAGTCCTTCACGCTTAGCATGAAGTTTTCGTACTTTTCAAAGATTACTACTCGTCAAATCAAGCATCGACCGATGTGTCAAAATTACAAAAATATATTAATTTCAATGTTAGATTATTGCTTAAAAGAAAAGAAATGAAAAATACTTATTTGCAAAATATGTGGGTTAAAAAGATGTTACAAATTATTAAGAATTCAAACATATTCTACCACATTATGATAAGCAAACATTTTTATATTTGTAAAACATAATTATATAATTAAATACATATATTTTAATATGTATTTATTTTTTCTATTTATTAAAAGATTAATCATTAATAACAAGCCATTTTAAAAAGTAAATAAATTTAACCTTTAGCTTTCGTAAGCTAACAACTAGGTAGGAGGAAAAACGGCATAATAAACTCTTTGAAAGCTAAGATTTTTGTAATATAATTATTATTTAATTATTCAATTTTACTAACATTTTATTATTTATGCTTTGCAAGAAAATTGTTTCCACTATAACATATTTTCTCTTACAGCAAGTTTTTTTTTAAAACCTTTTTAATGCTATTATTAATGATAACATTTAAGCTCATGCGCACTCTGTGTCAGAAATTTAACATTTTATACCCGAATTAAAGTTTGCTCTAGAGTAAAAAAATGCAATAATTTATTAGATATTAAGGTACATATTTTTTAAGGCTTTAAATATTTATCCAACGTTCATCGAGAGCTAGCTTTAGAATTGACGACACAAAATCTTCATAAAATAAACAAATGATATCAAATCCGAGTTATGATATATAAATTATAATATAATAAAATATATAAATATTCACGGCATTTGCTGCTTGTGTGATGAAACTCTACACGTTTTGATCACTGATTGTCCTATGGTCTTTTGATATTTGTGTCTATGAGTCAGGTAATGCTTAAACATGGTCATCCTTGTTTCAGCCTATAAATAACGTATTTATCACAAAAAAAAATACGCAAATAGGATAACATGTTTTGCTCATATCTCATTTTTATAGCGTCATATAATTTTATATTCATACTTATTACTCATGTTTTATTTAAATATTTAGGTAGCTAGTTACAGCATCTGGATTAAAGAAATGGATATGGAAGTAAGGCATCTCTGCACATTGACACATCTCTTAAAGAATTCAACGTTATATATATGTATGTATTTTGTAATACATAATCCTGACAGGTGACACAATTGAGACCCATATACGTCGAAGGTATGCATATTAGATATATGAAACGACCTTCAAGCCATTAACAAGGCAACGAGGATAAGCATCTGAATATCCTTGGGCCTTGGAGTTGAGTCACGTAGACATTTGTGAGGAATTTTCCTTGAGGTTTATTCAGGTATATTGGTATGATTATAGTTGCAGCGTCACAAATGACTCTTAATTTCCAAACGTATGGGATTCCCTTTCTTTTCATTACATATTTCATCTATTTGTACTCTAATTTGAGGATTTCCTGATGGCAAGCCTCCGTGGTCTAGCGGTTTATGTGTTGGACTTGACTGCATGAGGTCCCGGGTTCGAATCTCGGGTCAGACAACAAAAAGAAAATTTTGGTTTTCCAATTTTCTAATAAAAAAAATGTTGCTCGGGATTGGATGTGTGCCCGGTTGGCGATAGGCTTGCCACCTATCACATTGTGGGACTTAGTGTCTTCGGCTAGTCGTGGTTACCCTGGTTATGCCTCTACCTCTTCAGGGATATGGGCGTGAAGATGTTTTTTTTATTTTTTTCTGATGGCAAGAATTATAAATTGCCTTAAACACCAAAAGGAAGTAGTGGTGTTGCTAGCATAAATTTGGGTTTTTAAGCCTCTTTTGTAAGTTTACCCTTCAAAATCATAAGACGCAATGTTGAACACTGGCAATAAGAAACATACGCCCGTATCCACCAAATAGCGGCAGAGTTACAACTTGGGCTTCCACGATTAGACACAATTTTAGGCGGCAAAGCTATCGCCAACCGGACACAAAATTATGCAATCTCGGGCACCTTCAGCAGCTTAACTTTTTCTGTCGCCATAATAACAGTCATGCTCCTTTCTGGAGGGTAGAGTAGCCGGCAGGCATGCACAACAGGCCATAAATCCAGGGCTGCGAAATTTTATTATCTCTTGTCATCTGATAACCTGTAACATCTTACAAAAATGTAGATGGCTTACGTTAGTACGAGTTCGGATCTATTACAAATTTGAGGGAAATACGCGTCTTACCAATGTACTGATATAAGCGAAGAAAACATCAAAAGCGGCTTATCAATACGGAGCAGAGTTCAGCAGTTAAATACAGATAAGAGTAAAACAAGTCGGCCGTTTGACCACAATCAACAGCATCCGATACAGAAAAATAGGCATTTAACATTAAATTTAAGCTTAAAATTAACCAAAAATATATTTTATCGCCTCTGTGGTCTAGCGGTCCAAGTGTTGGACTTGACTTCATCAAGTCCCAGGTTCGAATCCCGGGTCGGGCTAAAAAATAAAATGTGATATTTCCCATTTTCTAATAAAAAAATGTTGCTCGGGATCGGATACTTGCCCAGTTGGCGCTAAGCTTGCCAATTATCACATTGTGGGACTTAGTGTCTTCGGCTAGTCGTGGGTGCAATGGTTGTGCCTCTGTCTACCTCTTCGGGAATATGGGAGTGAAAATACTTTATTAAAAAATACATTTTCATTGTATCAACTTGGGACAATCAATTTTTTTTTTTTTAATAAACAACAATATTTAAGAGCATTAAAACTGAATAACTGATTACATTTTTTTTATTTAACAGATACCAATAAACGATTTGATAATTCTTTTTTCGGAAGCTAATGATTCCTAAATTCCACTAATACAAGGACCATCTCTGAATCATCATTAATAGGATGTCTCTATAGCAGTGGTGGGCAAATTACGGCCCGCGGGCCGGATCCGGCCCTTGAGAGATTTTAATCCGGCCCACCGAGGTTTTTTTTTAGAAAAGATATGAACCTCCTTAAATAAATTAATGGTCGAAATGTTAAAAGACTATTGAAATTTGAACAAATAAGATAATAAATCGGTACTTCAAACATATATTATATTGCGTATTTCATATGTTAAGACTTCATAAATAGATTTTATTTTAATAAAGGATTGTAAAATAAAAATGCCTTATGTTATCTTTATACAACGTTTTATAATCGTAATATTTACTCCTATTTTTAGGTGTTCTAATAAACCGGCTCGCCTCAAGATTAATTATAATCTACTGGCCCGCCACTAGATTTTTTTTGAACTTACCGGCCCGCGGCCAAAAGAATTTGCCCACCCCTGTTCTATAGGATAAAGATCAACATTAAATGTATCGAATAATGTCGATTGTGGTCATCTTATATATTTGATTATTCTTTTTTTCGAAAAATAGCTAATGAGTCCAACAAAAGTTTTATCAAATAGGTGTTATTAATAGTTTTGTGTTATGCTTAATGCACACATATTTGCATGTGACGACCTCATTAATAATGAATAGTAGGATCATAAATAAATGTGGGACCAACTCGGAACCACAATTCAGGTTTTTAAAAGAATAATCAAAATTGGTTCGTAATCGACCGAGTATTCGCGTAACTAACATACAAAAAAAAACAGTCGAATTAAGAACCTCCTAAAAGGAAGAGGTTAAAAGAAGAGGGAAAAGCGAAAGTACCCTATTTCTATGCGTATTTTTTTTTCAAACTGACGTAATCGAGATAGTTTTAGTCAAAATGGTTTTGTCACGGGTTATTAAAAAAAATGTATTTGCATAATTTTAAAAAAATGTCTTGATTGCGAGGTGGTCCCACCGTTCACATCGACGGGATCTTGTCACGAAAACGTGTACATGAAAATTTGTTAATTTTTTACAATTTTAAGTATAACTTAAAAACCACTAGTCAGATTGTGATGAAATTTATTAAAGACTACCTAGGAATTAGCTATAATATAATTATCAAATCGAAACGTGGTAATAAAATAAAATTCGATTTTTTTCCGTTTTGGGCTACGTTTCCAGAGATGTGCGAGGATACGTAGCGAAAGATGTGTTTGTGAAGGACCAGTAGAGCTGTGCCGACTGAGGGGAGGGAAATTAAGGGATTCTATTAGTTTTTTTACAAACACATCCCTCGCTTCGCATCCTCGCACATCTCTGGTGGAAACGCAATCTTACTGGGCTTAAATGATTTATCTTTTACAAATGATATTAAGTAGAGTAATTATACTTGAGATTTATCTCTTAGATGTAATAATTCTGAGAGACATTGAAAGTTTGTTAATTTATTATAAGTGTTGCCCGCAGCAATGCTATTACGCTCTCTCACAGAAACTGGTTGCAGTATTAAGATAAAAATTAGCATACGACCTTCTTGAAGGTCTAATCCATTTCTATAGCAAAGTTCAATAAAATCGACTCAGCCGTTTTGACGTGAAAACGGAACAAACGTAAAATATTAATTACACTTGAAAACTAACTTGGAACTTTTAAATTCATAAATTGTGTTTACTTTGTTACGCTTTCAGCCTGAATGTTTGTTACAATAGTTATATCAGATTAAATAACCGGATTTCCGGAAAACGGCCATTTCTAACTCATTAATTATTCAATGTTACACACCTGTTGGTTTACTTTGGGGTGCCGAAGGAGGGTAGAGGGCTGTTTGGCACGCAAGTTATTCACACTACTGTCTACAAAATCTACTTTTCACAAGTTTGTTTACGCAAATATATGGATTCATTATATACTAGCTGCCCGCCCCGGCTTCGGGTATAACATATACATATAAACTTTACTCTTTAAACACTTTATCTATTTAAAAAAACCGTAACAAAATCCGTTGCTTGGTTTGGAAGATTTAAACATACAAAACGGACATAGGGACAGAGAACGCGACTTTGTTTTATACTATGTATTGAAAACGACATGGTACATATTTTTTTTCGAAGACCAATAAAGGAATAAAATTTTCGAAACTAGGCAATACTGTAGTTGTATGATATGGTGAAGTTTCATACTAATGAAAGTCGCAACGAAATCGCAACTTTATTTTCATTAGAAAATTGAAAATATATGAAAAGAAAAGAAAAAATATTTATTTGCGGAATATGAGTGTTACAAAGATGTTACAAAATTATTTAAGCGTTTCAACATATTCTACCAACTTGTGGTGTGCAAATATTTAATAGGTTTTAATCAAATTACTAATTTTAATTATTTAATTACAATCTACAACACACTGTATTTTGTATTTATTATAAGATTACTTATTAATACAACAATTTTTAGAATGTAAATTAATTTATCCCTGTCTACCGTAAACTACCATTGTCAAGTTTGTCAAGTACATATGTTCAAGTCCAACGCGGGACCACTAGACCACAGAGGCGATTTACTGCAGTAAAATTAGAATACAACAGCAACAAAGACAGAGTTATATAAAAGTCCTGAAACACAGCGCATTCCAAAGATGGCGCGTACGCAACAGCTAATAACAAACGGGCATTTCTGAGTAGGAGCACCAGCATAACTTATAAACATTGTCATTCTTTTAAAACTACGTTAGATTTACTACAATATATAACAATCCCCTACGGCAGTGGTTCCCAAAGTTGTTTGGGATACGACCCATCTAAAAAAGTTCCCAATCCCGGGACCCACCTCCAGGACATTTAACTGTTACTAATACGAATAAAGGACTAAGGTTGACCACATTTTTTTATAATTTAAATTATTTATTTAATTAACTTTTAATTAAATAACTACATCAAAACTAGAAGAATTAAACTGTCAGTCGTGTGGTGTTTTATCGGTGTGTAATTCTACAGGCAGGGCCCACTCAATATTCTTTTGCGTCCTACCAGTGGGTCGCGTCTCATAGTTTGGGAAACGCTGCCCTACGGCTAAGACAATTTAGTTAAACGTTCAATAAAAAGTGATAATATCGAGTTTCAAGGTTAGCATAATTTTATCACTGTTTATTTACAAATAACCATGGACTTGAACCTTGACACCCTTGTTGTGATTTCCATTGCCTAAGGTCAAGTCCTTGAAAATACTTGAGCTTATGTAAATCTGCTACCGTTTTCTAGCTACATTTAGGAACTTGACCAAAGTATCTCTCAATCTTTCACTTGTATATTGTGGTAGCTTGTCGTATAAGAAACTCATAGTCCAAACTATCTACATCGTATGATAAATCGCGTTATTTCTGTTCTGTTCTGTTCTTGTTTTTCTTCACATTTTGCAGCAGTTATACGGGGTGTAAAGGGACTGGAGCGAAACTTCTTAACCTAAACAAACCTCTTCTACTGTTTATAGGTCTGATAGGTTTTAAAATAGTGAATAGTCTACTGCACAACATATTTTTGAGAGATATTAGATGGCGACAGTATTTTTTTTTATAACATTGGAAGGCAAACAAGCAGACGGATTTCCTGATAGTAAGAAATTCTCGTCGCCTAGAGACACCAAAGGTGGTAATGGTGCGTTGCCAACCAGAGGCTGGGATGTTAGGCCTCGAGCAAAAGTAAGTTAACCGGCTACCTTACCCTCCGAACCGGAACACGTCATGACGTTATGACGATAGGAATAAGTAAGGCGGTGGTACCAATCCGAATTTATTTTAATCTTGTAACTGCATTTATGCCATTATTTATCAATGTATGCACAAAAATTGTGAAAAATTCAATGAAAACATTGTGATTTGTGACAACTGACTGAACATTTACATCACATTTTGGAACAGTCTTTTTAATTCTACGAAATTGTGAAGTTGTTATTTCCTCGATTGGACCATGTTATGCAAAAATACCCAACCCACATCTAACAGAGACAGTTTAGCTGCCAAAGGATTAAAAATCGATACTTTATAGTCATATAGATTGGATTCCTTATTGCATAATGTGGTTCAATTATACCCAAGTGTATAAGTATGTAATAAAATAATGGTTGTAAATTCTTTAACTTACTGTCTAAACAGTCATACATAATACATGAAGAAAAATGACTAACTCAGAAAATAGTGCAAATTATACTGCATTTTTTAACCGATTTCAGAAAGAGGAGGTTATTAATTCTAATGTGTGTTTGTAACAAGATAACCTGCCCAACAATAAACAGATATTGATGGATTTTCAATGAATGGAATAAATTTTCATCGACGTTGAATGTTGAGGAAGTAACGTCAAAGTAGACATAAATTTATTCATTAGGCATTAAATATAACTCAAAACTATTAGTGGAGTATTTAAAAAAAATGTGTGGGACCACTTCGGAACCATTAGGGTAGGTATGTTTCGAAAAACAAATTCAAATCGCGACCTAGAAATGACAAATGTAATTGTTTTTTGTTCCAATATTACTGCGCTTTAATTATTTATAATAATTATAGCTTTTATACCTAATCAGCCTAAGTCCACTCAGCGATCGATGTTGGAAGTATTTATCATGATACATGAATCATGAATGGTTTTTTACACTAAAACTCGGCTGGAGTAGGTATATGTATACCTACTTTAATTGATTTCAAGTCTAAATGTAGCTCAGATACCTACCTACTAAGCGTTAAATCGCTTGCAAAATTTATGAATATGACGACTCCATCGCCGGTCGAGTCCTGCATAGACTCACCCGGACGAGAACAACGTCCTTTAATGTTATGGTGGTAATAGGTGTTCCAGTTTGGAGGATAGCTACTAGCTGCTATAGGTACTTATCCAAGATACATCCCAGTCTTAAATTGACATTATGGCGATGTGTTTGGCAATCAGAATACTTTTTGCTTTTTGGCATTTCAAGGTACCTACCTACCTACCTACCTATCATGAGAAAAAATATTTAAACGTGTGATCAACAACTTTAAATAAATTCCCTTTAAAAACATTTTACATAACACCACACAAGTCACGTTCTGATGAAAACCAAACATTGGCGAGAGGAGAAAAATGCATAACATGCAAATACCTACCTGGCAGAACACGCGAGATTCGTTAGCCAAGAAAAGAAACAATATGATGTCATATTCAGTGAACACTGAGTCACGTTTGATGGGTTTATAAAATTATGAGTAACATGAAAACAACTCATGAAAAGGAAAATATTTTTAATCTCTTTCAAGTTTTAGTGTACTCTGTTGCAAGGGGTAGGAATAGATTACATACATATCTTCACAAGTCCCATACGGGGTAGTTAGAGTGTATCGAGTGCCAGATCTCACGATCCTGACAAACCTGTCTGGCTTCCTTCACATTCATACAACCCTTTTCATACAAACACGCCGGTTTCGGAGACTCTCTACACCACCCTCCCTCAACCTTGGTCTCCCCGGGTAGCTACATCCATCCACATTAGCATTGTAGGTATATCTGCTTTGTCAATCTTTCATCTGTCATTCTTTCCACATGACCGAACCAGCGGAGCATGCCCTTTTGCATTTTAACACCGACACTTTCTTTCTAGGAATAGATTGACAAGCGCAGGCACAGGCTAGTTCAATACATAAATGTTTCACGAACTTACAATACATTCGACATTCGATATCCTACAAGTTGTAATCCTAGAGGTACCTGCTACTCAAGGATGCGTATCGTTCAAGGAGTTATCTTGTCTCTTTCAGACACCTTTGCTTCACATTGGATAAAGGGAGAAAAGTAAACAAGTTAGTTTGGCCACAGGTTTCTTTTTATCGCCGGAGCCTATTCTACAATCTTTATAGACAATGTTTTAACCTATTTTTACCAATTTTAACTGATGAAAATAATAATTTAAACCCAGTATCAACAAAAACTGACTACAATATACCTAACTAACGTATCCACAATAGACAGGTGTATAGGTACCTACCTACCTACAAAAATGAGTTATATAATACTTGTTAGCAAGGACAGAGTGACAAATCTTTAAAATCTTTTGGGCTGTCGCCTGTCTGTCATTGTGTAGTGACGTCAGAACAAACCACACTAAACAGTAGCGAATAACATTAGCTGTTATTAACAGCAAATTAAGATTTAAAATCTTTGTAAATTTAGGTAGGTAGGTAGGTACCTACAATAACAATGAAAACGATACCTAATTTAGAAAGGAAGTGAGCTGTCTTCTATCTTTTTAAGTCTTGCACACACTATAGGTATTAATCACAGAGAGTATTTTTTTTATGTTATAGGAAGGGAAACAAGCAGACGGATTTCCTGATGGTAAGAAATTCACGCCGCCTAGAGACACCAAAGATGGTAATGGTGCGTTACCAACCTGAGGTCAGGATGTTAGGCCTCGAGTAAAAGTAAGTTTATCGGCTACCATTACCCTCCCAACCGAAACACGTTATGACGTTATGGCGGCAGGAATAGGTAAGGCGGTGGTGCCAATCCGGGAGAGTCGCTGCGAAACTCTACCACCTAGCCAAATATAACGGTGTTAGTGATGATAAGCCTATGCTCGCCTTTTACGAACTGCCTGGCAAGAAAGGCAGATGGTCTATTCTGCAAAGGAGCACGGACCAACACGGGGCAAAGTAGGTATGCGAGACTTAAACAATGAAAGAAATGTTTCACAGGATTATTAATGAAAGCACGTGTTCTTCGGACCTAATATCAGTTACCTACTTGGCTGGACTAACTGAAATAAAACTGCAGAACAGGAAATTTTGTACATTAAAGATAGTTAAGAGCAGGCGACTAAAAAAGGGGCAACAGAGCGCCTTTTTTTTAGGTCAGCAAACTAGCACACGGCTCTCCTGGTGGTAAGAGACAACCGGGGCCACACACATCATAGACGTTATAGATGACTCTCAACCTCCGGACCGGAACACGACAGTCACTATGACGGCAGGAATAGTTAAGGTGGTGTATGCCTACCAGTCTACCCTTAAGACTGTATGTATGTGCCTTCTAGGTACCTTCTTACATACAGTTCAATTCAAACATATTTTAATTTTTTGTCTATCGACCTGCCTGTCAGAATCTTGGTCTGCCTGAATCATGACCGCGATTAACGCCGAATCTGCTAAAATGATCGTAACGAACTAGGTAGGTATCATCAAAGCGTAGCTAGTCCGATTTTGTTAATTATTTTTTTGTTTTGTACCTAGTAGGTAGGTAAGTACCTATTGTACCATTTAAAGATTGTAACGTCATATTTTTAATACCTAACTGCTTATGTGTCTTAAGTTTTGTAGTTTACTTATTAATTACAGACATACTCAATAACACACAATATAAAGTGAAACATTTTATAGGCTACGAAAACATACCTATGTATCTTCACGCCAAGCCCCCATGCAGAATCGGCAGAGAGTATGAAATGTTAAGTGACGAATTTCGACGATTCGGCTAGTCATAAATACAACCTTCGACCTCATTAATTATAGTAGGTAATGACTATTCAATAGAAAACGAAGATCACAATCAGCCTCTAATACCTAGGCTGTACCTATATCATCTTTAATTATCTTGTATACCTTACCCTAAAGTCTGTCTTTCAGACCGTAGGTACTTATTTACCTACCTACCTACTTGGTCAAAACTTGTGTCTCAGAAAGACGAATTAATAAGTTTTGAGTAGGTAGGTAGACGGGTAGATAGATCTCTGTAGTTTTTCTCTACGTTTCATACCTACCTACCTAACTTTCGAACCGATATCAATCAATTTGAAGTTTGAATGCAGTTTTAATTTCGTCTGGCATTAAAAGCTCGGCGGCAAGGCGATGGTTTTAATTAAATTCCAATTCAATTCAAATAAAAATTTGAGGTTTTAAAAATTAGAGTTACTTACTTTTTAAAATTTATGTAAGGAACATCACAATGATTTAAGCCAGACATTTTTAAGTTTTAAAATAATTGAATTAAAAAAATCTACAACAAAATATGCTGACGCTTGAAGTTATGTGCCTCCCTACCAGGACAAAGAACCAGTTTCTTTAAAAAAGCTTCGACTTCGGAGATGTAGGACAGATTAAATAGGTTCTTATTTTCCGTTAATTTAAAATACATTTGAATTTAGAATTATTATCATAAAACGTGTTTCATGTCTGTGTCATTATTGGGCTTTTGTTGAATAAAATTAATGAAATCCCTGGTAATAACTGTGAAAGAATTCAACAAATTTCAAGAACCACTACAATTTATACAGGGCACCAAAGTACACGTATAACCCATGGGTTTCACTGTCCGTTGGCCACCATACAGCTAAACCGGTTCTATAACCCGCCATGAAGTTACTTACCGCGACAACCAGGTTGAAGAAAAACAGCACATATTTCACAAAACTCGATCCACACCCCATATTGATAGCACAATGTTCAAACACTACACAAGTTGAGATCACTCACAGATTTACTTGTTTGTGTATTCGAAAAGGACGCGCAACCTCACTCCAAAGACGAATTGAAAGCGACTAAAATGAAAATACACGAGATCGCGATGGCGACGAATCCCCTCCCGCTACCCTCTGTCTCATGAATAGTGACCCCTCATTCAAGTATTTTCTATCTCGTTTTTTCATTAGTAATTAATGAAACTGGAATTACCTATGTTTTGCTCATGATAGCTTATATGAAATTAAATTTAAATATTTAACAAAATTAAAACTTTAAAAATCTTTGATTTGATTTAATTTGCTATCGAACAAATCGTTGTAAAGTAGGTAGGTAGGTACTCGTACATCTAAATTCTAAAGGCTAGATTTTTACTTAAATCTAATTATATTTTGCTGTTATTATGAGGTAAGTTACTTTGCTATTTTTTCAAAGTACTGATACATTTCTTTAAAAAATCCCTGATAAAATTAATACACAAATTGATCTCACCCTAAAGTAAGGGAAATTGTATGTTTGGCCAAGCTTACAATTTCCCTTACTTTAGGGTTCGCTTTGGCTTTATACTTTTTACTCTACGTGCCTACCTACCTATTTTTATTTTAGCACTTGCTCTGTGCTTGAGTTAAATTTCAATAAATTTTAAAGAATAAAAAAATATCCTGTCTGTTTTTCTTTCTTTAAAATTCATAGAAACATTTTACTCTTTTCACACTTTACACTTTTATTTTTAAACTGGCTGACCTAATCTAAATTTATTAGATATTATATATACTTATTTTTATATTTTATATATTATTTTATATAGATATCTTTAAAATACATTCGGATTTCCGAAGCTTGACCAATATAACCGAAGCTCACAATTTAAATAGTACTACTGTACATATTATACTAACTGTGTATTTTTACTAATGAACTAGCCAATTGGCGGACTTCGTATCGCTTGACATTGACAGCTACTGACTGGTATATACCTACATACCTAAGTAAAAAATATATTTTTTTTGCTGCAATCCTGCAATTTTCCTAGTTTTTTACGGAATATTATCCTTTTCTGCCGGAATGCCGGAATTAGCATAACTTGTCCATCAGTACAGGCGTGAAGCAATGACCACATGAAATGAGAATTAATTTTTATGTAACTAGATAGGAAGGATACATCTATCTATATTATATCATTAAAACTACGCAACGGATTTTGATGCGGTTTTTATAATAAATAAAGTGATTGAAGAGAAAGGTTTATACCTATTTATATTTCATAACCGTGCGAAGCGTGCTAAATATAAATCAATTGCTGTTCGTTAGTCTCAAGTTTTACTCGAGAACAGCTGAACCGATTTGGTTAATTTTGGTTTTGAATTATTTGGTCAAGTCCAGCGAAGGTTTAAGAGATTAGAACAAGGAAAAACTAGGAAACTAAAAAAACGTCTAAATTTTTCCCATACAAACTTGGATGTAATGAAGTTCACCAGGACAGCTAGTATAAGTATTAATATTGGAAAGTGTAATTGAACGCCCTGTATCAAGTTATCTGGCGGGTCGGTTGACTTTCACCGATGGCGTAAAGTTACTTTATGGTCAATGTGGAAGCCAAGTTTTTGTAGATCGAAAGCAAATTCGGAATGCAACGAAAGCTGCATTGCTTAGCAAGTGGAATATTCCGTTGCAAAACCAGAATGTTGGTCCCCCCGTGTTGGTCCGTGCTCCTTTGCAGAATAGACCATCTGCCATCCTGCCAGGCAGCTCGCATCGATTCACCCGGATTGGTACCACCGCCTTACCCATTCCTGCCGCAATAACGTCGCGCCGTTTCGGAGGGTAAGGTAGTCGGTAAACTTACTTTTGCTATGGCTTAACATCTCGGCCTCAGTTTGGCAACGCAATATTACCACCTTTGGTGTCTCTCTAAACGGTCGGACCACAAAACCGTATGGTTTGTCTGATGCTTGTCTTTGCAAAAAAGTTACAAAATAATCTAATAACTTATTGGACTTTTTAAATGTTGGTGGTAATTTTGCAGTATATTTACTATAATTAATTTTAACAATAAATAAATTAAGTTTTCACAAAAGTCAGGTAAGTTAGTACATGAAATTTTTATAGATGTCGATTAAAAACGTCACGTCACGTATTAACATTTCCTACCGAACGAATCTGACGTGTCTAAAATATTTCATCTCTTTTGTTGTGGTTACATTGGAAAAAGATAGAATACATCTAAAATAAGTTTAATTCGTGATCAGCAGAATTACCACCAATGTTAAATTTGAAAGTAGAATCCTGTGCAATTGCTCGATTTGAATGGTACCAATGCCTTGTCTATTGCGGCTTCCATAATGTCAGTGCTCAGCATTATCTTAAAGACTCCAACTGGGTGCTGTGGTCCAGGAATTAATGCTCGTTAGTTATTACAATTATATTGGTGAAACCGTCCCGCGTCCACCCAACAAGCAACAAACGAGCTCAGTTATGCCGGTGATGTAAGTGTGATTGTTTGAGTTAAGCCAAACCAGTTGTGGTGTTCAGAACACAGAGCAATATTACTATAGAACCCGCCTTTTATACATGCAGTTATAATTATTAATTGGTATGAAAAACTAGCTGTTGCCCGCGACTTTGTATACACATTGAAGGGACTTTCCGTGGCTAGTGATAGGAAATAAAGATTTTCCTACTGTAAAAGGATCTTAAATATTGACCTGTTCTATAAGATAAGCTACTACTACACAAAATTTGGTGAAAATCCGTTAAGTAGTTTTCGTAAAAAGTAAACAGGCAAAAATTTCATTAACGGTGTGTTCAGGTCAGGTTCTGTGATATGATTTTGTGACAGACTTTCGTTTCGAAGAAATTTCGGACAGAACAAATCCAAGAATATCAATGAAACTGCAACAAACGTCAGAAATTATTCCATACGAAATTTGAGTTGATTTATGTGGGTCGCCATCTTATTTCGGAATTTCGAAACAGGATCCCGTAAATTATGTGGCTTGGCTAACATATTTCGGTAGTGTGTAAAATAACTTGTGTTCTGGTTTACAATAATTTAAATACAGCAATTCTTATGTGTACTTGGGCACTCTATAATAAAGCATGCTCTAAAATCTAGAGCATTTCAAAATAATATCTTGGCGTTACGCTATTGTAACTTACAAATAATTTTAACAGTGATTTCAACAAAGGGTATTTTTTTATAATTCAACTTACGCCCACGACTTGTTCTCGCAGCAATAAGCACCTGTAAATTTAATCGAAGATATCTCCACTCATAGTTGACCCATTTTGAACATCAATCAATCATAATAAATCAAGCTAAGAATGTAAGTAGAACTAAAAAAAAGTATCCTCATGCTCATATTCCCGAAGATGTAGAAAGAGGCGCAACCAGGGCACCCACGACTAGCAGAAGACACTAAGTCCCACAATGTGATAGGTGGCAAGCCTATCGCTAACCGGGCACATATCCAATCCCGACCAACGTTTATTTTATTAGAAAATTGGAAAAACCAGATTTTCTTTTTGTTGCCCGACCCGGAATTCAAACCCGGGACCTCATGCAGTCAAGTCCAACACCTGAACCGCTAGACCACAGAGGCGACAGAGAAAACACAGATATTCATTATATGTCTACGTAACGCCAAAGGATCAAGCGGATTGGCAATAGCTAGCCATTAGCCCGGTCACAGACGATTCAAAACACACTACGTTGGACGCGGTCAAAAGGAAGGAGCTGTGATTAACAAATTTGATCATTTAAATAAAACAATGAGATTTTTTTCAGATTAATTTCTAATTTAAAAAATCTACATATTCATAAAAAGATTTAAAATTACATATATCTTCTAGTCTTGGTTTCTCACTCTTATTGTTGTGACGAATATCATTTTACGTTCAACAACCCTGTGCAAACTTTGGCAATTACAATTAATTTGTTGTAATTATTTTTATACTAGCGGTCGCCCGTTGGTCGACCATAATAAATTTTAATATCTTGTTGATGAGAACGCCATCTTCATTTCTCAAGACCGATTACTTTAATTCCAAACTTTTTCTTGCGCCATCTGTGATCTCTTATCGTTATCATCAATATATTTGTTTGTTAGTGTGTCAAATGCATGGTAGTGTGGGTTATGTTTTATTTATTGATTTAATGTACTTTATAAGCAATATTATCGAAAAATAATAGCGTTCTGCACTTCTCCTACAAATAAACTATAAGTTTGCCAAAATTAACGCTCCTGTGTCCGCACAATTTTCGCAAAAAGGATTGCAAAGTTTTGGCATCACGTATTAATATAAAGATATTTGTCTTAATGTTTACAAACATGTTATGCGCAATCCCTCAAAACATCTTCGAGGTATCTAAAACTAGAAAATGTACAAAAAAGCCAAATTTAATTTTCATTTTGTGCCACCAAAGTTCTAACTTTGTATTTGTATTCGTTATTATTTGAGTACGGTTCTCATGTGGCTCATATTTTGTAAATACTTATAGACTATTTTTTTTTCTTATTAACAAATTGGCAGTTTCAAAGTCTACAATTTTGTCATTATGCACTATTTAAAACTAGTATACTCCATTCGAATACAACTTGGTACCATCAATGTGTTCACCTACGCACAGTAACAATTCAGAATGAATAAATAATTTTGTGACACAGATATAAATGTAGGATAGCTGCAATAAAGTTCCGTTTTCTTCATGTTCTATCTCTGTTATACTTCTAATTAATTATGATTTCTTTTGAATTAAAATCTAACTTAAATATTAATTCAAGTCCACTGACAACATTATTACATACATGTCTTCAAACCAATTATCTTGCGGAATAGGCACAGTGTCAAGAGTGCCAAGAGTTATGATTCCTACAAGCCTGCCCAGCTTCTGATATGCAACGTGATCATGGATGGATTTAGTACTAGAAGAGAACTTGGTTAACATTCCGAGACCAATTGGCTGCCCCCCCTAAATCCGGCCCTGAGAGTAATGAACGTAATGAAAGCTAGTCAGGTCTGTAAGCATCAAGACAACAGAATTTCATACTCCTCGTTTGATTTCCCGTAAGGGGCTTGGCGAGAATATACATAATCTATGTATGTTAACAAAGTCAAAATGATTGTTAACTTTGGTTAAGTCATAACTTGAGAAATTCACCGACTAAATTAATTTTAAAGTTTTCTAATACTTTTTAGAAGGCTCATGCATTACCTTACAACTTTGTTTACCTGGCAAACAACAAAACTCACTTAAATTGTCTAATTTAATTTTATCTGCTACTATTTTCCACAGTTTACTGTCATGTTTTAAAACTATCACTAAAACATTGGTAGAGTTCCAGTACAGATTTACCGTAATGGGTATGACGGTCATGGACTTTCTGGCCTGTTGAGGTCCATATGCTGATGACAAAGTACAGGTTCATTATTTTGCTGTTGAGGAAGCATGATATCGCTTTGCATGCATAGAAACACTGTACAAAATCAAAATCAGGATTGTACATAGTTTGAAAACACAAAAATATTCATAGAACATCTTGCTTATTTTCATGAGGCTGTTGTCATAATCTTATTAAGGAGCTATAAATTGGCGCATGGTAGAGTTGGCTACAGAAGAGCGTCGTTCAGAGCGGCTAAAGTGGAACATCTTGTAGATGTAGAGTTCGATCAACGACTCCTGCTTTTTGTTACAAATTTTAGAAAATAAGTCCTTTTAACTGAGGACTTCTGATTGGACCTTATTTCGAGACGAGTAAATTTTGATGGTCTTTACTTTGTGCGGCGTAGTGTTCAGCTAAATAGTTAAGAAATCTTGTAACCTCTTACACGTAGAACGAATACTTCGCGCAACGAAACCAGCGTCTCTTATTGGTAACAGTTATTGTCATATTGAGAACCATCACTAATACTTTTGTAGAGTCTGTGCTGGCGCAGTGGGTGACAGCAGAGAGTCGTCAGGAGCGGCGAATGTCGACTCTCTCATGGAGGTGGAGTTCCGAATCGACGCCCGTCGTTTCTCCCGAATGGCGTGCGCGAGGAAGAATGTACAGAATATACCCGTACTCTGAAACAAAGAGACATAATATGAGTATGTTGAATTTCACACAAATTTTCCTAGGAGACATAAGGATGTGTAAAGACAGAATTATTAAACTGCATGAATTAGCTGTTACTGTTATAGCCTCTGTGGTCTAACGGTCTGACTTCTTGAGTCCGAGTTCGGTACCCGGGTCGGACAACAATATATACAAGCAAAATAGAAAATGTATATTTTTAATTGTCTTATAAAAATAATGTTGCCCGGGATTAGATATGTTAGTAGGTGTAGTCTATCAATGCCTGACACCTGCACACCTGCCTCTCTGACAGGCAGCTCGAATAAGGCGCGCACTGTTTAAAAACATAGGTCAGTACCCACAAGACCACTGGGGTTCAAGTGCTGTGCAGCAACTTGCCCAGGTAGGGATCCACCGCCTCGCATTCCTGCTGCCAAAATGACTGTCATGTTTCGGTCCGGAGTGTGGGGTGGCCGATAGACTTGTGCAATAGGTGCGCCTTTAACTTAATGTGGTAGAATATGTTGGAAAGATTAAAAAAAATTGTAACAACTTCAACACGCATATTCCGCAAATAAATATATTTTTCTTTCTTTTCTTTCTTTCTTACCAGATTAAAACGTGCAAATTAAAATAAAAAAATATAAAAAAACTAGTGAACAGTGAAAATCCTATGTAACGAGATAACTCATAGTCACCAGCTTGGCTATAGGTATTTAATGTGTTTTCACCGCCTACATAGTTCAGACTTCAGATAATGATTTAAGTGCTGTAAATCTGCAAAAAAATCGGATAAAGTTTCAAATAAAATAGAGTATTCTCCTCGATTTACGTCATCGTCTAGGATTTTGAAGCAACCTCAGAAAAATATATATATATCGCCTCTGTGGTCTAGCGGTTCAGTTGCTGGACTCTACTGCATGAGGTTCGAGTCCCGGGTCGAGCAAATAAAAGAAAACTAATTTTTTTCCAATTTTCTAATTTTAAAAAAATGTTGCTCGGGATTGTATATGTACCCGGTTGGCGATAGGCTTGTCATCTATTACATTGTGGGACTTAGTGTCTTCGGCTAGTCGTGGGAGCCCTGGTTGAGCCTCTGCCTACTTCTTTGGGGATATGGGCGTAAAGATACTCTTTTTAAAAAAAAAAACGTTTTTAATATCGGTTGACAAATGACGGACTACGTGATTAGTCATACAGGAAAAAATATAGAAGTTGAACATTTCACCGTATACAAGACTTTAATCCACGGCTTTTACCTTACGGTGATGGCATATTACTTAAGCACGCAGCTCTTTTGCTTACAGACGTCATAGATGTTACTGGAGCATCGCTATCTTATTCCTGGATCTTGTCTCGTGTCTAAGCCCCAATTTTTACCTCTATCACGACATACCTACACGGGAACGTTATGGTGGCGATAACAAATAAGGTGTTGGTAATTAGTGCACAACACTATCATCTAATAATCCTAAAATTAAAAAATTGCCGTACACCTACAACGAAAATGTATAGGTATTTCCCCGTTTTGGTCCGGGCTCCTTTGAAGAATAGACCATCTGCCTTCCTGCCAGGCAGCTCGTAAAAGGCGAGCGAAGGCTTACTGTCACTAACACCGCGACACCTGACTAGGTGGTAGAGTTTCGCAGCGACTCAACCGGATTGGTACCACCGCTTTACCAATTTCTGCCGCCATAACGTCATGACGTGTTCCGGTTCGGAGGGTAAGGTAGCCGGTAAACTTACTTTTGCTCTAGGCCTAACATCCCGGCCTCAGGTTGGCAGCGCACCATTACCACCTTTGGTGTCTCTAGGCGGCGGAAATTTCTTACCATCAGAAAACCATATGCTTGTTGCCTTCCAATATCATAAAAAAATGTCATGTAGCTATGTAGCTACACGCGCACACGCATACACACACCCACACACACACGCACACACACACGCATGCACGTACGCACGCACACATACAGACACAACCGTGCACGCAAACGCACACACTCAGAGAGAGATAAACAGCAGGGGAATAAAAATGATATGTTTAATTCACATTAGGCATTTCCCAATATTTCAGATGATATAATGTGTCATACCTTGTTGGTGTCACAACTGACACTTTATGCTAGGTACTTAATGAGCACGTCATTGTTTATCTACGCATTTGGCTTCAAACGTCTTTTGACTGTAAAGTGAGTTCATGTCTGAATCACAGGGACATTACGGTGTACTTCGGGTTTTGTTCAAACCACCGTAGTGTCTCATCAGGTCATAAAATATCCTAGAATTGGAACAATGTCTTATTTGCTGTTTATGTCACCTTTGTGCTCTAGCGTTTAGGCGTCGGACTTGACTTTTTGAGATCCTGGTATAATCTCCGGGTTGGGCACTAAAATGAAGGTGTATTTACAATTTTCAAACAAAAATAAGGTACATGTTGACGACAGGCTTGCCTTCTATCACATTGTGAGACTTTAGTGACTTGGGCTATCCGTGAACACCCTGGTTATGCCTCTACCTACTATATTACACTTTGTACTTTTTTATATTACATCGAGTACCAAATGTGTCGATCATAGCAGACCTACCTAGCTTGCTTTACATTCATTATTTTTTATAAAATATATACTGATCACCGAGACTCTTGCCACCACCTTGGGATATTCTGGCCGTGACATGTCAAACCAGGTCCCCCTGAGTAGCTATAACCTTCTGCATTCGCGCTGTATGTCTATTTTTTAATTTTATTTACTTTTCATGTAGGTACACTCAAAATACAATATTATTATTTTATCACTCTTTCACCTTTGTTCTTAGGAACATGCGCGAATCAACGGATAGTAGCTCTTTCACATTGTTGTACCAATTCTTTATGTCAATCCCACTCTCTTTGTGATCTCACTACTTCTAATTATAAGCAAGCGTAACGCCAAAATATCTCAATCTCATCATTCCCGGAGCGCTCTATTTCGAACGCACTTTTTCTAATTTCATGATTTTTCCTGACATAATTCAACTCTTCAAATAATTTTCGGATATGTGCTGAATAATGCAAAGCAAATGTAGGGTCCTGACTCAAAACCTCGCTTTAAAGTAGCTTACCCAGCGATCCGTTTGCATTACTTCCAAGTTCCAGCTTTACATCGTTTCCAACACACACTCCAACTTCTACTTACCTTGCCTTACCTATCGTACCTTCCCTCCCTGCTTACAGGTAAGCAATAAATTACACGCTTGAAATAGTTAACAATACAGGGTTACTTTTACAAGACCTGCCAAATTTTAATTTAAGGCTAAGATGATAGTGCATTTTTAATGTTTATTGCCAAATTGTAATTTTACGAACATGCGTTTAAACTTTAAAATAGTACCTACGCTTCACTTGTCACGCTACGTCGTACCTAGTACGAGTCATGACGTCACCTACCTTTTTTTTTTTTTTTTTTTTCTCGCAGGGGAAAAGACATTTACGTCCGACCGGGCCGCGCTTCGGCCCGAGTGTGGGACTCGCTAGGGCCCAAGCCCTCCTGCCCCGGTGCCGCCGTCGAGAAGCGTTGGCGGCACCCTCCTACTGGGGCAGTCCTACCCACTAAAAACCCCTGCGGAGTCTGCATCCACTGTGCCTGTGGTGGCGAGAAGGCGGGTGCGCTTGCGCAATCTGCCGCCAAATGACGTCACCTACCTGCGCATGCGATTGCGGTCGGCGTTTACGTTATACCCATGCATTTTGTATTTTGCGTCGGATAAAAATAATTTGCATTTTTCTAAATTAGGCTGGTCCATTATACCCTGTATATATAAAAAAGTATCTTCACGCCCATATCCCCGAAAGAGTAGGCAGAGGCACAACCAGGGAACCCACGATTAGCCGAAGATACTAAGTCCCACAATGTGATAGGTGGCTAGCCTAGCGCCAACCGGGCACATTTATCCTGTATATACAATAGAGATAATATCTGAATACGTGTCCCACCCGTGTTGATCCGGGTCCCATGTGTAAAATAGACTATAATAAACTAGCTGTTGCCCGAGGCGTAGCCTGCGTGGTTAATGGTCCCACGGGACATTTCTTCAGGACAAAAACTATTCTATGTGTTAATCCAAGTTACCCTCTATGTGTGTGCCAAATTTCATGAAAATCGGATCAGCAGTTTTTGCGTGAAAGAGTAACAAACAAACATACAAACTTTCACATTTATAATATTAATGGGACAATAGTATACGTAAACCTTACAAACACGACCACAGGTAATAAATACCCACCGCCTGCCTATAGGTATTTTCGACGTGTTATTACGCTGACTCAAGAATGTGTTTTTTTAATTTTCTAATAAAACACAACAAGTGTCCGTTTGGCGATAGGTTTGCCACCTACCACATTGTTAGACTCAAGCACCTCTTCGGGGATGCTGGCGTGAAGATACTTTATTACGTGTACAATAACCTCTCAAACAACGCGGCAGTTGAATACGAAATTTAAGGGTCCATGTACGCTAAAATACGTCAGCAGTATAATGTTTTCTTCATACAAAGTAATCATTGATCTTGGTGACAAAAATACACAAGATTAACATTAGTATGCTTTATAAGACTAGTGTTTCCAAAACACGATTCATTTCACTTTGCTCGATAGAAAAAAATCAAAAAGTTAACCCTTTTTTGAAAGCAAAACCCGACTGTCTACTTCAATTATGAAAATATCGACACTAGATTTAACATAAACATAGATAAGTACTATACCTAAAAGATAAGTGTTTCAGTTTCTATACTTTTTTCAAATTACTTTTATAGTGTCAAAAATAGTGATTTGTCGCTTAAGACGTTTACTTTAGAGCGCAATATTCCATAGTAATCATGGAACGAGGGAGTGCGGTGATTGGCTCTTCTGGCTGACTGAGTATGGGGCCTTAAGTATACTAATAAGTGTAGACACGTATTACAGTGTAAAGACGAGTACATGTCATTATCCTTCATGATTGTCTTTATTGCATCAACCCACGGACGTCCATTTATGATTAGTACAATCAGTTAAATAGAGAGGAAAAATATGACAATCTTATCGACATTATAAACTACAGACATACCAACCTGAATATACATATATCGACAAAGTCGAGTGTAGGTAACATTATTACTGTAATGCTGTGTTTTTGTTTTGTTTCATAAGAAAAAAGTTTTGTTATGAAAGTAACCAAGCAGGCGGTTCTCCTTGTCCAACGCTTGTCTGCTTGTTCAAAATTTATTAACTACCTCTCATACATACCATTGTTGAAAGTTTACATACATTAAGTAGGGATACCCATATTTTTCCGATTTTACACTATAATTTTAAAACTAGTTGTTCCGGTGAACTTCATTCCACCAGTTCATTTTGAATACGGCGACGCAGTTTCAAATTACTTTCTTAAGCCATATTCTAGAAATATTGGAAAAATAGAGTCTGGCAAACGAAAGGAAACAATAAAAAAGCGGTAATTTAAAAAATCGTAGTACCATACATACCTACTACAATTTACAACTAAGAAATCAGCAAATTGTTTGAATAATCTATCGTGATACTTGATTGATTGAATCTTCATTGTTTTATTGGTATTTTAAAACTAACTACCTATCTTCCAAGCTATTTTATTTGATTTAATAAGTTGTCTATGATGATATTCTTAGAACCATTGCCAATAAAAGGTTTAAAATGAGTATAGCTACTTTCGTCTATTAGACTCTATTGTAAAATAGGGACGAAAAAAGTGTTTACTCGGTTTATTCATTATTCTCTAACCTGATTTGAGCCTTAACCCAAACTATTCAAAATATGGTACAAGGAAGTAATTTGAAACTGCGTCGCGCCGTGAGTCAGCCTCTTCAAATCTGAACAATAGGGTTTTAGTTACGTCCGTCGACTGAACACAAGAGCATTGTTGGTCTTGAACCCACTACACCGACTTCAATTACGACATCAACTAAGAGACTTGTTTCGAACTAACATTGCAATTAGTTTTGACAATTTATCGACCACAGCTCGTGTGCAGGGTTGTATTTTGTAAATCAATTAGCGGTCCGCCTCGGCTTCGCACGGTTATGAAATATACATACAAACCTTCCTCTTTAATCACTTTATCTATTTATAACCGCCTATTTGATATCTATTTGACCGCCTCGTTGGTCGAGTGGCTAACGTACACGCTTAACTACATCGACCACACGCTAGGCTCGGGTTCGATTCCCGACGGGGGCAGGCATTTGTGTGATGAACATTTAGATGTCTGCATTTCCGGGTCTGGGTGTTTATTAAATATATTCTGGTATCTATTTAAGTATTTCTATGTATTAGAATCGTTGACTAACACCCATAACACAAGCATATAATTTGCTTACTTTGGGGTTAGATTCAATTCGTGTGATTTGTCCAGGGATATTTATTTATTTATAACCGCATCAAAATCCGTTACGTAGTTTTAAAGATTCAAGCATACAAAGGGACATAGGGACAGAGGCAGAGACTTTGTTTTATACTATGTGATGTGCTTAGTATCTTACACTTCATCACAGACACCGGTCTATCAAAGATTAACCCCCCAAAAGACTACAATGGCGGATGAACGTTGTTATGAAAATATGTAGTAGGTACGCTGAAAAAATCGAGGGAAACCAGCTAGTTTGCACTATGATTTCAAGATAACGTACTGATAAACAGTGGTGGTAATTCTGCTGTTCACAAACTAAACTTATTTTAGATGCATGCTATCTTTGTCAAATGAAACAAAACCAAAAGAGATGGAATATTTTAGACATGTCAGATTAGTCCGAACATGACAAATTGTGATGTTTTAAATAAACGTTTTCCGAGTGATAGATTTAACGTCTGTAGAAATGACTTGGACGGTCTAATTTGACAGCACTAAAAGTGTTTTGTTTCTTTCTGTTACTTTCGTTGAAAGAAGACAGCGATAACTTAAAATTAGTTTAGTGAGGGCGCAACAAAATTATCACCAATTCTTACTTTAAACTAGCATGTTACATTAACGTACTGTATATGATTATTGTTTCATCCTATAAAAATAGTAGTTTATTGAATGCAAATGATGTTAATGGCAATAATGACGTCAAGTTTGACTAGCGTAGTTTTTATAATATATAAAAGTAAGACCTCTACATAACATGTTTCACAACATATCGGTTCACTCAATAAAATTTAGATTGCATTGGTAATTATAACACAAGTGCATTTGAAAATTAATTTTTAAATACATATTGTACCCCAACTAGCAACGCTTCACAATACTAAATAACAATTCATTTTCAAAACAATTTTTAAAAGTTTTACTGAAATGTGGGGCATACTATAATTTTATCGCATTTATTATAGGTACATTTTCACGCTGTAATTTTGCACTAAATCCAACCCTGTGTAGGAGTTGTCACTTACAGACATCACTTTAGTCCAGCATTGTGACGTAATATCACTTATAACTAAACCAAGTAGGTATAGTTTTATTTTACTCGTATGTATTATTTTATTTTGTGTTTATGTTTTTAAAGTGAAAACTTCTTTAGCTGCGTTACGCACTTTTTTGGAATGGGTAAAAACTTCTAAAGTCGCGTCAGGACATCGAAAATTCTTAAGAGGCTCAGGGCGCTTGCGCGAATGTTCGTGTTGTCATGTTTGTGTACGATATAAATGAATATTGTATATCCCCGAAGAGGTAGGCAGAGGCACAACCAGGGCACCCACGACTAGCCGAAG
This sequence comes from Calephelis nemesis, assembly GCA_002245505.1. NCBI lineage: Eukaryota > Metazoa > Arthropoda > Insecta > Lepidoptera > Riodinidae > Calephelis > Calephelis nemesis. The sequence goes on from NJDD01004355.1 coordinate 136,166, forward strand.
ACACTAAGTCCCACAATGGTGGCAAGACTATCGCCAACTGGGCACATATCCAAACCGGTTCGAACCCGAGACCTCATGTAGTCAAGTCCAACAAACGAACCACAAGGCTACAGAGGCAGGTAAGATAAAGCCAGGAAGTGGCAAATTTGTTTAGCGCAGCGGGCGGAAAATAAAATACAACTATGCCAAATTTCATTGAAATCTATACAGAACATTTTGCTATATAGAAAAAAAAATTTAAAGACTAAAAGACGTTTCGTGATAGAAGCACTCGAGCAGACGGACAGACAATAATTCTAAAGATGCGCCAATTGTATTCTGTCCTTTCTTTTGTAGTCGTTCCGAACTGTTTATTTTAAATATTTTCAATGTACGGGTTTCACTGTTCTATGTTTACTACTACTACAGTTAGTAGTAGACGGTAGTAGTATAAATGAATATATTATTTATGAATGAATGAATGAACCCGGCTAGTCGTGAGTGTCCTGGTTGTGCCTCTGCCTACCACTTCGGGGATATGGGCGTGAAGATACTTTCGGGCGTTGTCAGGCAGAAAAATAACTTACACACCTCAGGTAGTAAAAAAGGCACTCTTAGATCTCAGGCAATTTTTGGCAGAGGCAAAGTCGAAATACCTACTTATTTTCCTGCCCTCTTAGACCGAGACCAAGAATTATAATAAAAACGTAGATAAGCATTGTTCCCGTAAAATGTTGGCTCAGATTGTATTTAGGATCGAGGAAGTGATTTGTTTAATATCTACGCATTCTAAAATCGTAAAACTGTTATCTAATAGCGAATAAATGGCCGGATCTGAAAACCGTCGTATCTAACCATAATAGTTGATATTGTAAAGAATAAAAGTTCTTGTATGTTACATTAACATTAGGAACTTGTAACGAGTTACGATTATAACAGAGATCTTAGGTCAGGGCAGGGTTACCAGTAGACTTTGACCTAATCCAAGTGCGGAACACGACAAAGGCGAAAATGATATGGCGGCAGGAATAGGTAAGGTGGTGGTTTTAACCCGTGCGAGCTGCTGCACAGTGTTCTGCCTAGTAGTAAAACGTAAACATACAAAATAAATAGGTAGGTAACTGTATAGTTATCAAACCATTTAAATACCGTCATCCGGTTTCATTCTTATCATAATTACACCAGATCAGAAAAATTTTGAACAAACATGGCGACAATCAGTCGTGTATTATATTTGTTTTTGTTTATATATAAAACTAAATTCCGCCTGAGTCTTCGTCCGCGTATAATAAGTGGCGTGGTGATATAATACATCGGGCACACTAAACGTTTTCACTTCTAGCTAATCGGAACTATTTAAATTTCGAATGTTATATTTTCAAAACCTTGCAACCTTCTTAGTAATAAAAAAAAAAAACAATTGGGAAATAATTTGTCATTTGTTTTTTTTCACACATCCATGTTCTACGTAGGAGTTTTGGCGCCATCGAGAGAAAAGATGGTCGAAGTTTTTTTTTAAATTATTGAATTTTGTGTTTATATTGGGTCAAATTAGTCAATTTTGATGGCATTTTGTACAATTTATTCAGTGCACAAATGAAATAATCATGAAGAAATTAGCGTATCGTGTATTTCCCCGTTGCCGCCAAATCTCACTATATGAGCTTAAGTAATAAGGCCACCGCTTTACTCAAGACCCGACATAACTTTTATTGACGACTTGTGACTAATTTTGAATTATTGAATAACTTGATGCAAATCTCTACTTGACTAATGGCAAAATGTTAATGCGAATGTCAAAAACTAAAGTAAGAAGAAGTTCTACGTACTCAACGAAAACGGAATTAAGTCGAAAAGATTGTAGAGCGATGATTTTTTATGATTTTAAAAGTTCTTTTTCTCCGCAAGACTGTGCCGCCGTCTTCAAAATGCTTTTGGGAGAGAAGCACCTTATTTGAATAAAGTGAGGCGATGGTTTGCTGAATTTGAGAGAGGTCGTTTTTCTTTACATGACGAATTTCGTAAAGGGCTGCATTGAACTGCCCTCAACGAAAATAATGTGGCTTCTATTAAACGATTAATTGAAGAAACCCCCCGGATTACTTATGAGACAATTCGGGGACTATTGGGGATTGGTATGAGCCAATTGAGAAAAAACGAAGAATTGAAAGTTCGGAAATTTTGTTGTCGTTGGATCGGAGCAGAAGCTGACTCGCGTGGAATGGTGCTTACAGATGCTACTGAAGTACGACCATGGTCATTCTAATGATGTTTATGACATTGTCACAGGAGACGAAACGTGGATTTATTGTTTTGAACCCGAAAAAAATACAACAATCTTGTGAATGAATGTTTGAAAATGAGAACAAGTCAACAAAAGTAAGGCAGGCGAGAAACGTTGCTAAAAAAAAACGTTGTTACCAGGAATGGGCCAAAG
>NJDD01004355.1:156242-191762 GCA_002245505.1 Calephelis nemesis
ACGAATAAAACACGAATATGACATTTTCTAAAAATGATTCCTAGCTAGATCGATTTATCGCCCCCGAAAACCCGTATATACTAAATTTCATGAAAATCGTTGGAGCCGATTCCGAGATTCCAATTATATATATTCAAGAACAAGAATTGCTCGTTTAAAGGTATAAGATTCAATTCGGTAGTAATACAAGATAAACCTAGACATAAATGTAGTATAAGACAATGGTTACATTGTTTAAAAATAATGTAAAATAAAATATTTTTTTATATTTTTTTTGTGATAATTTTAAATTTATTGAAAATAAAATTATGTCAGTTATTGTTGCCGCCTAGTTGAGATCACACATTTATGCTTCAAGCGGTTATCACAATTATTTGATGTACAGTATCATCACATAATTTTGATGCCACTGCATTATGCTGCCTGCTAATGTCAGATATTTTTGCTGCGTATAGGCGGACAGATATTATTGAACTCGTTCTTGGGACAGATATTTTTGCCAATCTCCCCATAGTAATTAATGTATTTATGCTCGTGCCTGTACTAATACGCATTCGGCTCAACCTGCGATTCTACTATTCAGCAAACCGAAAAGATTTTAAGGTACGTTTTCATCGTCCTTAGATCAGTATTCACCATCGCCATTGGATCGTCTGTTCAAGTTTTAAGGGCCCTTGAAACTGGATGAAATGTAGCTGTAACAGTTCTTCCTCGGGCTAGAAATGCATTACATCTGGTCCCCGGACCAGGCAACAAAAAAAATTCGAAAAAGTATATTTTTAATTTTCTAATAAAAAATAATGTTACCCGGGATTGGATATGAGCCTAGTTGGCGATTGGCTTGCCACCTATCTCACATTGTGGGACTTATTCTTTGGATAGTCGTGAGTGCCCTGCTTGCGCCTTTCCCTACCTCTTCGGGGATATGGGCGTGAAGATACTTTTGATATAAGTATAATTATTGTTTCCGTTTTTCGTGTTTTTTTGCCTTTATTTAACTAAGTAATACTTATCAGCGTTCATAATAACCCATTGTCATTATCTAGTTGTCATTAAACCCTGGTTTGCGTGACACTGTAAAGTACCAAAGTATGTCATTCCCGATTTAAACGGCTATAGTTATAGGGAATTAAAAATCCCATTGCTTTAGTGATAAAATCAGACATAATCTCGGTCATGTTATAGAGAGCTCCATGACAATTTTATTGTAGTTATGTACTTAATGTTATTGCTTTAACAGAGTAACTTTGAATGATAAATGCTTTTAATTAATTATTATTATAAACTAGCTGTCCCGGTGAACTTCGTTCCACCCGTTCTGTTTGCATAGAAAAATAAAGTATGTTTTTTTCCATTTTCCCTGCAATTTTCCCGGGTTTTTTCTTCATAAAACCTTCTTCTAATAATAACTAACAAAACAAAAAAATAATCATCCAAATCGGTTAGGTAGCACGGAAGTTAGGTATGCGCTTACCAACACTTTTAACGATTCATTTTTATATTATAGACTAGCTGCTCCGGCGAACTTCGTTCCACCCGTTCAGTTTGTATGGGAATCATTAAAATATTGTTTTCCCATTTTCCCTACACTACTTGTCCTGGAAATAACTAACACAGTACAAAAAGAATTAGCCAACTCGGTCCAGTCATTCGGAAGTTATGCGCTTACCAACACATTTAGCGATACATTTATATATTATAGATTATCCTAAAATTAGAAATTTTAAACAACCCCGTTTAAAATCTATGTAATATGTAATGTACCCAAAAAACAAGAGCATCAGATTTCAAACAAAAATCAAAATCAGTCCATCCGTCGAGAGAGATAGAGAGAGAGAGATCAAACTTATTACTGTTCCGTCGGTCCCGAAACAGGAAAAAAAACCTATTTGGGATATTAACATCACTTGGCTATATTAACAATAATAATTATTAATAATCTAAAAAGTCAAGTGATGTTTCATAATTTGTTGTTCGTTTTGAAAGTTCGTTTTTATCTGCAGAAGGGTACCGACTACCGAGGCATTTGTGAATTTTTGCTGTAATGTAAAGGCTACGCCCTCAATTTATACAAATCACAAACATGTTAGTTTATTTGCTATTAATTTTAATAACTCTGCTAGATTTTTAATCTACTATTCAATATGATAAGAATAAACAATATTTGAATTTGTGAATTACTAATGAACAACTATATTAAATCACTTATATTATATTTGTTACATTTTGACTGCTATTATCGAGATTTCACGACTGAAAATGTTTCAGTAATATTTTTGGATGTACAATGGATGGAATAACCTTACTTGGCACTTTAATTTCTTCATCCAAAATAACATAAGAACATTGTAAAATTATTAACATGTAAAAAATATCCTGTTTTTTAACATTTATGCATTTTAAGGGTAACATACTAACCCTTAGTCTTATCTTTATAAAATTCGAGGACTCGAAAAAACAACCATCAAAGTAATCGCGTAACAAACATACAAAAACTCTTCCTTTTTGGGTGTGGTAAAAAACATAGGCAAATTGAAAACATCCTGTTTTTTTATTCGGCTAAAAAACGTTACAAGCGTCACCTGACATTTACAAGCAGCTAGAACCGCGGGCTAGTACCAGATGGATAGATAACCTCTTTGGTAGGGAGGTTAGCATATACGCCTAACTCTGTTGATGGAACACGAGAATTTAGTTTGATTTGTAACCGGGGCAAGCATGTGTTCTATACATAGATATATTTCTGCATACATTTAGAGTTTATTCCCGATATAAATATGGATTTCTATGTATTAAGATCGTTGCCTAACGCCCGTACTACAATCTAAACAAAATTTGCTTACCTTGGGATCAAAAAAGTGTATATTAATCGTGTAAACTTATCAAAAATGCTTATAGATTTCAAAAATTTATTACGAAAATGACTACCACAGGTATGGAAAGCTGTATCTGGGAAGCAAGAGGCATCACTCGTGTCCTTTTTGGAGTAATCTTAATGTATATTTATAAATTACACAATATAAAAAAATATCTTCATGCCCATATCCCCAAAGAAGTAGGCAGAGGCACGACCGCCCTGGTTGTGCCTCTGCCTGCTCCTCAACCCACGACTAGCCGAAGACACTAAGTCAATTAATATAATTTTATCAATTAATCAGAATTTGAAATGACTACTATACCCGACATTTCGGGCTCAGAATTATTATTACTGCTGCTGGAACCAATGTTTAAAATGAATCAAAAAACAGGATCAAATTTCCGGTACTTATCCTCACACTTGATATCATGATCACATACTTTCTTTCATTCGTCGGGTCCTATAATGTCAACTTTTTTAATATAAGTTCTTTTACCGAGGTCATACTCATGGTAACATTTTTTTCGCTACGTGCCCCTTTATTTCGGACGAAATGTTCTCGATGGGATGAATGGTATGATATGGGAAGGATTTCCATGCTCCTGTAAAGTGTTGTCAATGGTAAATACAGCCAAACTTAATAGTAAATGTGTACGAGTCACGTGTGTGTCGTTTAAAAGATAGGATACCTTACATCGCAATTTATATATATCGCTGGCGAGCTAGTATTTTTAAATAAGTTGACGTTTTGTTAGCTTCGGGAAGTGACAAATCTATCACCAGCTTATTATAATTTAGTAGTTTAAGTTACTGGATTATTTCACAAGTGCAGTCAGGTGAAACTAGATCCCTTGTTTATCTTATGGTGTGTTTTCCTGTGTTGGTCCAGGTTGTCTGTCGACCACTAATGGTAGGATGCCTGGCAGCAATTTGCCCCTTGTAGGGATGCCCTACCTAGCTTATTCCTGCCATCATAGAATATTATACTAACTAAAATATAGAAGAGAAATCCTTAACCAATCAACGACGAATATCAACAATTAGTCAACAAATTATCCTTGACTCAATTACATAATTAGTAAGTCTATGCGACTCGGAACAATTAATACTTAAGGGACGTCTGTCGCCATGACACCATTGCTATAGACGAGAGTTGTGTTGTGTATTATAATTAATAGAAGCTTCCTTGCAGCTCCTAAATGTTGTGTTATATTAGCAGTTTTCAACGGTTTCTCTTGCTTGGATCCTATTAAGCATCCCCGTAAGAGACTTGGCGTGAAGATATGTATGTGTGTATGATGTCATATCCATAAAATTCTATAACCATTTTCAAGGATTAGGTTATCATATACAGAAATATTTTTTGTAAGTCCAACTGTTTTTTATTTATATGCACAATCATATATCCTACACTACTTTTTTTGGATGACTAATTTTCTGCTACTCTCGAAACAACGCACATTATACATACAACACCTTGTATATGTTTGTAGTATATCTCCATTCCAACATACATATTTGTACATTACAAGAATAATAACGTGCTAGGTGATTTTGTCGGCCAAATTAGTTAAATATGTCAGATATTTAACATTACATTGGTAATATATTTTGTAGATCATGTGTCCAGATAAACACATCTAACATCTTTAACTAGGTAGTTTTCAAAGTTAAACCTTTCTACCTATTCATAACGCAATAACATCAGTGCTCGCCACTGTCGTATTCCCATTTGAAAGACAGTGTAGCCATTAAACTTACGAAAACGCTTACCATCACAGCTTTAGGTTGGCAACGCACGCTTATTATGGAGACCAGCCTGTTTGAACGCCTTTCAATCCTTAAAAAATATTCTAGTTATTTTCAATAAGCAGTTAAGTAATTGTATCATACTCGTTGTAGGTAGTTTTTTAGATTTATAATTAATGCTAGAATTAAGCTATCGTTGAGTATCGTTACTAGGTGGTAGAGTCCTGTAACGACTCGCTCGGACATACAGGCACCACCGCCTTACCTATTCCTTCCGCAAAATGATAATGCTCGTCATTGTCTTGTTTCGGTTGGAGGGTAGAGTAGCCGGTTTACTTATTTACGCAGGAGGCTGACTATCCTAGCCTCAGGTTGACAACGCACTATCACCTCATTTGGTGTCTATAGGCGACGGCATTTCTTACCATCAGGAAATCCGTCTGCTTGTTGTCTCCCTATAACATAAAAAAAGATAATATCTAGTACGCAATAAGATTATTATTACGTTTTACAACATTTCTATAGATTTTTTTATGATGGACGACAGTGACCTGATGATTGGAGCAACCGTATGCTATATCTGCCATTAATATTTTAGGTGTTTCTTTCCCCGTGTTGGTCCGGGCTCCTTTGTAGAATAGACTATCTGCCTTCCTTGCCAGGCAGCTCGTAAAGGCTAGCATAGGCTCACCGTCACTAACACCGTGACATCTGACTAGGTGGTAGAGTTTAGCAGTGACTCGCCCGGATTGGTACCACCGCCTTACCTAGGTATTCCTGCCGCCATAACGTCATGACGTGTTCCGTTTCGGAGGGTAAGGTAGCCTGTATACTTACTTTTGCTCGAGGCCTAACATCCCTTCCACAGGATGGCAACGCACCATTACCACTTTGGTGTCTCTAGGCGGCGTGAATTTCTTACCACCAAGAAATCCGTCTGCTTGTTTGCCTTCCTATATCGTAAAAAAAAGGTGTCCTTTGGCTGGGGTATTATTAGCCCTAATGTGTTACGGCCAACATTAATAACTTATCTAACATAAGAGAGACAGTGCTATTTTAGAACAGTTGCCAGGTAGCCGGTGTTATTTTTCAATACTTTACAAAAATATCTTAGCAACAAAACTCTAGTAGGCCTATCCCTAACGGTAGATAGGTTATTAATATTAGGTTTAAGTCTACCGGCTGCTCTACCATCCGGACCGTGAAATGACAGTGCCAGAGCATTAAGCACTGCCAGTATAATGCCAGGAATAGGTAAAGCGGTAAACGTTCTGAGGATTCCTTGTGACTTACAAACATTAGCTATTTATTTTACCTAGTCTTTCTTTCTTCCTTTAAGTTTTGGCCTTCACGTGAGTATTTTGCCATTAGTCAAGTAGAAATTTACATCAAATTTTATATCAATTTTGATCAATTATAATTAGTCATCAGTCATAAGTCGTCAGGAAGTCATGTCAGGCTCTTGGGTAAAGCGGCGGCCTCAATACACAAGCTCATGTAAGGAGATTTGGCGGCAACGAGGAAATACACGATACGCTAATTTCTTCATGATTATTTCATTTGTGCACTTTTACTGAACAAAATTATACAAAATGCCACCAAAATTGACTAATTTCACTCAATATTAACACGAAATTCAATAATTATGAAAAAACTTCGACCATATTTCTCTCGATGGCGCCAAAACTCCGCACTGCACACGACCACTAGTTATCTTGTTGGTGTTGACTCGTTTAACCTTTTGTTCTCCCCTTAGATACAAGGGAGGCAGATTCTACACATGAGACCGATGAGTAACACGGGTAAAAATCATTATCCTCGTGATCATAACTACGACAATATTAATTTTTGTCAATTCTGGCAAATCGGTATCAACGTCCTCATGTTTCTACTGCCATAACGTCAGAATTAACCACTGTCCTGTAAGTAAATCTCCTTACAGATTTGGCGGCAACAAGGAAAATACACGATACGCTAATTTCTTTATGATTATTTCATTTGTGCACTTTTACTGAACAAAATGCCAGCAAACTTGACTAATTCACTCAATATAAACACGAAATTCAATTATTATGAAAAAACTTCGACCATCTTTTCTCTCGATGGCGCCAAAACTCTTCATATAGTCGTATATAGAGAACCGTCTGTGATATATATCAATATTCAGGCTATATATGTATATTTTTAAAGTAATTCCTTAGGGCGCTGTCAACCCAAATATGATGAATAGTCGTCACAAATACTTATCCTAAAACTTGACCTTTGAGAACGGATAATAAACAATATTTTTTTAAGTGTACTAATAATTCATATTTCTTATAAACAAATAAGTATAGAAACCGAAACACCATTAAACAAAGTTGACTTGATAGAAAAAAATCGTAAACTGTCAAAAGAAACACACTTTAGACGTTCTCGTCTCTGAAGAAAATGTTGGCTATTCCAAAAAACACTATAAACAAGGTAAGAGCTCAGTTTTTTCTAAAATCAAAAATTTGTAAAGTGTACAGTGTTTGGTAGTGTACGGTAGATAGGACTAAAATTAATCTACCTTCAAACTCATGTATAATAAATTATGAAACTTATGTTAGTAAATAAATAAAATGTTTATTAAAAATGTAAATAAGTGCTGCGATTTATATGTACGTTTTTTATAGAAATGTGTAACTTCATAAATTAACTAAATATTTGAACACCACAATGTGGTAGAATATGTTGTATTCTATTTATTCTAAATATATTTATAACAACTTTCAGCACACATATTTCGCAAATAAATAATTTTCATTTCATTTCATTTAGTTTTTTATAATTTTAACTGCAAGAATACGTTCGCATTTTTGAGGACGATTCGGCATATAAACTCAAGTACATACATAAATAATTCTAAACGTCGTCAGATCTTAGTATAATTTAAAAGAACGAGAATAACCAGATTTTACACAAAAAAGAATCCCAAAAATTGTTCAATTCAGTAAAAGTTCGTAACATATGTTATGTATATATACAGACAGTCAAAATAGGATTTTAGGAGTGGGTTGAAAATGGCCGCACAAAGGCGACTTTATCGTTATTTGATAAGAAGATGAACGCCTCGTCATAACAGTTTTCCCTTATCTTTCCTCTCATTCAATGAAAGGACACTTAGATAAGAAGTCTGAACAACGATGTCGTTGGTATTCCATAGCTAAACCTTTGTTTTAGAGTAATACAAAGTATCGGGGACTCTAGCTTTATCGTCCATCCGTCCGTCCGTAGTTCATTCTTTGAATAAAACTTTAAAGCAATTCAGATTGACTTACATTTAAAGTTGTTACTTATTTTGTTTGTATGAAAAAGTTAATGAATGTGAAGGAAGCCAGACAGGTTTATCAGGATCGTGAGGTTTGGCACTCGATACTCTTTGCCTACCGTTAGCGTGAAGATGTGTATATATGTACACATTTTTATTATTTTATATTCAGATATTTCTTTTACCTCAAGCACCTACTTTTGGTTACCAGACAAAAGATTGACTGGAACAAAATTGTAAACGCAATAAACTTTCTTTTTGTGTAACAAATAAATCTTTAGAATCTGTACTTGCTATCGTCGGCACTTGGTGGAATTCCATTGTATTGTAATTTTATTGTTTAATCTTTGCTTAGGGGAAGTGAAAAATCTTTTTTGTAATATCAGAAGGCACACAAATTACCCCGTGTTGATGCGGATCTGCTGAGTAGGATAGACCATCTGCCTGCCACGCAGCTCGTAAGAGGCGAGTACTGGTTGGAATACAGGTCATTACCAATAAGGCCACTGGTGGTAGAGTGCTGTGCAGCAACTTGCCCGTGTAGGGATCCCAAGCCTCACCTGTCATGCTCCGGTTAAGTTGGGAGGGTAGCCGGTAGACTTACACTTCAGGCCCATCAACCCGGTTACAGGACAGCGACGCACCGAAAATATATAGGTAAATAGTCTATAGGCCCAGGGTTATCTCCTATCATCAGGAGAGTCTCGTGCTTATTCACTGACATAAAAAAGTAGACTGATTTCTTAGTGTCAAAACACACTGACTAGCTATAATGACTAAAGATGGTAATGACCAATGACTAATGGCGTGACTATTTTTTATTTTATGATATTTGAAGGCTAATAAGCAAACGGATTTCCTGATGGTAAGAAATTCACGCCGCCAGAGACACCAAAGGTGGTAATTTAAGTTTACCGGCTACCTTACCCTCCGAACCGGAACACGTCAACGGCAAGCATTGACGTTATGGCGGCAGGAATAGTTAAGGCGGTGGTTCCAATCCGGGCGAGTCGTTGCGAAACTCTACCACCTAGTAGGATGACACGGTGTTGGTGTCGGTTAGTCTATGCTCGCCTTTTACGAGCTGCCTGGCACGAAGGCAGATGGTCTATTCTGCAAAGGAACCCGGACCAACACGGGACATTAAGCCTTTTGTGGGAGTATTCTGGCTAATCCTGATCTTTAGAATACCCTCCATCTTTAACACGACAATTTTCAAGAACTTATTTCATGGCAGCAAAGTAGGAAAGTAATAATTACCACCGGAAATGAAATTATATACTGCCTACTACCTTGGAGTCTGATAAAATTTGGCCTATACAATATCTCATAAATGCAATTTTTCCAAAGTTGATTTTAGGCTTTCTTTAAGGATACATCTTTGTATAACTGTCATTGTGCCTGCTTGTAAGGGAAAAGGCAATTATCCCGAAAACAGCGACCTTGTGAAGACTCGTCGGGATTAACATCACTTGCCATTGCAACGTCAGTGCATGCTATACTCATGTTCCGGCTTAGAGGCTAATGTAGCTAATAAACTTACGCATTAGTCACGGTGACAGGAATAGGTAAGGCGGTGGTACCAATCCAGGCGAGTCGTTGCGAAAATCTACCACCTAGTAAACTGGCTCCTACTATAATGCTGCAACCATGGAAAACTTTGATCATTAACTTGTATTAGGTCTTGTTTCGACTAACTAGATCTTATTTAAAATTGACAATGATTCGAATCCAATTCTTGCCTCTTCCAGAAACCTACAATTCCGATAAAGGCAGGAATCTTATTTTAACTTTAATTTTAAACTTGACAATTTAGTAAAGTCATCAAAGAAACAATCTGACTGTCGTATGAAAGCAGATAAAAACCGCGGTCATCGTAATCAAAAGGATTTGCTCTTTGACATGTAAGAGGTGTGAAGAGGAATACTCATAAGTCTAGAGGTCCCAAATGTTACGAAATTGTGTATTGAAGTTCGGACTGCTTTAAGACTAAATCCAGTAACCAGTAATCAATCTATCACAATAAACTAGCACTGACCTGCAACATGGAAGCAGTTAGGGCTGCCATCGCAACCAAGAGAAGTTGCTCTTTAGCATAGTTGTGTAAGAGGTTTCCACAGCCACGCTGATACAGCGTGGTGCAGTCGGAGGCATATGGCCTCTGCATCGAGTCCAGGGGACCCTGGCCGCAGCAGGAGAATGGCACGTGTCCCGCTGTATTGTAGTCGTTGGGCCCGCTGACACCACAGCATTCGAACTGGAATTTTTCAGAACTATTTTCAAAAATTTACATACAGTGCAAGTTGTATATATATCCGCGCTTCATATAGTGTTGTTGTTTGCATTCAGACACCATAGCATCCTAGCCTCGAGTTTGCAACATTCCATCTTGGGTGTAAATAGGTCCTCTGATCTAGATCATGTGCCGCTTTTCCTGGTAGCTCGTAAGCAACGAGCGTATGTTAAATCGGGGATCTACCGCCTTACCTATTAGTTAGTCACTAAGTCGCTTTCTCTCTCCCTATGTCCATTTGTACACTTAAATCTTTAAAACTACGCATAGGATTTTGATGCGGTTTTTTTTAACAGAAAAGTGATTGAAGAGGAAGGTTTATACGTATATTTAATAACCGTGCGAAGCCGTGGCGGACGCTAGTTAGTATATAATATGTAGGTACTTAATATTACTGAAAATTACCTACACCAGAAAAATATTTTCATTACATTTTTCACAGACTCCATTCAAAATTACGAGCCAACTAGATTTTTACCAAGCAGTCCAGAAAATAGACAGCTTCGGTTTTTTTTTGTTATGAGATACAACAGTGAACAAGCACACAGCTCTCCTGATTGTAAGAGAAAACCGTGGCTTATAGACAACATAGATGTATGTCGATATGATAGATCAGCATGACTACTAGTCTACAAATCTATTAGCTTCCGTACTCTTCAGACAGGAACATGACACTATGATTATTATGAAGGAATAGGTAAGACGCTCGATTCCTATATCAATTGTTATTAGTCATCAGTCACAAGTCGTCAGTAAGTCATGTCAGGCTTTTGGGTAAAGCGGCGGCGGCCTCATTACACAAGCTCATGTAAAGAGATTTGGCGGCAACGAAGAAATACACGATATGCTAATTTCTTCATGATTATTTCATTTGTGCACTTTTACTGAACAAAATAGTACAAAATGCCATCAAAATTGACGAATTTCACTCAATATCAACACGAAATTCAATAATTATGAAAAAACTTCGACCATATTTTTCTCGATGGCGCCAAAACTCCGCACTGCACTCTACCACCAGTTATCTTGTTGGTGTTGACTCGTTTAACCTTTTGTTTTCTACTTAGATACAAGGGAGGCAGATTCTACACATGAGACCCAGACCAACACGGGTAAAAGTCATTATCGTGATCATAACTACGGCGATATTAATTTTTATCGATTCTGGCAAATCGGTATCAACTGTTTCTACTGCCATAACGTCAGAATTAACCACTGCCTTGTAAGAACTAGTCTGGAGAGCAGATTTGCGAATAGACAAATTTTCGCATACCTATGACTTTACATCCCAGCTAGGGTTTGCAGTGGACTACTACCACTTTTGATGTCTATATAGAAAATACGTTTGCATGCGTTACAAACCAAACAAAAGTACATTTATCTTGCTAGGTATCTTACCTTCACATGAAGTCTGTCCCATCTGACTGAGTCGGTACTCGATTCTTTATTTTCACTGGTATATAAGAAGTACGAAGTCATGGTCGTCTTTATGTCTATATCTATATTGTCCCATACCACCATCGCCCACACGAAGCAGGCGAACTCAATTACCACTACCAACACTATGAGAATTCCCGCCTGAAAAATTTAAAACATTAATCAATAAAATATCTCTGTAAAAAAGATTTTACTTTCCTCGCTCGCGCTGTTATGTATTTTAAACAGAGAAAGTCAATCTAAAGAAGGTTAAAAAACCAAGAGGATTTTTTTTATTTAAAGTTTTTTTTTAATATTTGATTTTTTAAGTTGTGCTGCTATCCTTAAAAAAGTTTTTTTTTTTGTTAACAATTTCAACTGTTGAGATAGCTGATGAAACAAGGATGTTATCTTAGTAGTTCGTAAGTTTAGTGGCTATGTATACCATATTGTTTTAAATCCAGTCCTAAAAATAGTAAATTTAAAAATGTTGAGGTATTGGCTGATTAGTGGCAAATGTTACGCATTTACGCAAATATTATATTAAATTTACACGAATTGACTTAACTTTATAATAATGAAGTAAGGATGTGACAACTATATCACATATTAAATTTAACTGTTTGCTTATTCTACCAGCGTTGTCAAATTAAGAGGCAAAGCTCTGCAATCGGATTTTCGGCTTTAGCCGCCATTATCATCTTCCAATTTAGTGGTCAAAGTTAACGATAAACTTATTAAAAGAAAGTATCTTCCCCGAAGAGGTAGGTAGGTAGAATATATCCCCGAAGAGGTAGGCAGAGACACAATCAGGGCATCCACGACTAGCCGAAGACACTTAAGTCCCACAGTGCGATTAGTGGCAAGCCTACCACCGCCAACCGGGCGCATATGCAATCCCGAGCAACGTTTTTTTTTTACTAAAATTAGGAAAAACCCAATTTTCTTTTTGTTTCCCGACCCGAGATTCGAACCTGGGACCTCAGGTAGTGAAGTCCAACAACTGAACCGCTAGACCACACAGGCGATTAGAGGCTGAAGTTAAAGATAAACTTATTAATATAAATCAAAAGCAAGAGACATAACATCCCAACCTTAGGTTCGCAATGCATCATTGACTTAATTATTATCTATATGTGTAATTATTTATACTTGAATACTGTTTGCTTATACGTCTTCCTATCCGCTAAAAACCATATCGTGAAGGTAAATAATAAAAAACATATATTGAAAGAATCGAGAGCGAATCAGCAGAAATGCATAAGGCTCTGGTGGGTTACCTTAAGCTCTTAAAACAGTACTATTTCAATAATACCAGTTGTCATCCGAGAAAGACAACCTTATGACATATACCATAAAGTTGCTTATATAAGCAGACATTAAGCACTCGGGCTGAGCACTCTGCTCTGCCCACAAAGCTCGGTGAAGTTGCATAAAATCGCGAGATTAGCAACAAGTTAGTCATTTAAAAAAAGATGGGAATAATACTGCTCTAAGCATTCATGGTGCCATTACCATCAAAACTCTACAACATTGACTTCAATTCTGATTAATTCAGCAATTAAAATTTATAGATCTTTGCTTAATGGTTCGTGATTTCAGTATGTGTAATAGGTATAATAAATAACAATACTCGTATTTAAGTCCCACGAGTAGTACAAGACGCCTTGACTTTTCCCAGAGGGCACATATTATAACAATGAACTATTTAAACACGTTTACAAGTATGGCGTATTTGTGGCCTAAAAATATGGACGTTTTCGTAATGTATATTAAAAAGTTCTTCTCATTAACAAATATCGTCTACTTAAAACTTAGTAAATCGTATTATCTGTACCAATATTATAAAGAGGAAATGTTTGATTTTTTGTTTGTTTGAAATGAATAGTTGATGAATAGGCTCCGAAACTACTCGACCGATTTCAAAAATTCTTTCATCTTTAGGATGCTACATTATCCCTAAGTGACATAAGCATTGTTTCATCAAAATCGCTGCAGTAAAAGCCAAGTTACGCAGGCGAAGAAGCGTGAAACTGCTAGTTACTAGATAAAACGTGGTTCCACGACTCATAAAATTACTGAAGTAAAAAAAAACAATAATGACCTCTTAAAAATGTCTCTACTTTAGTGATCTTTGTAGAGTTAAACTCTACTCACAAATTGTGTACAACATTTTATGTCTGTCTTTTTTGTTGTTGTTTAGCAATAGTAAATAAACTAGTAATAGATAAGTACAAATTGTAAAACAAGTTATTTTTAAAAATTATATATATGAAATTATTTTTTTTATAAAAGAAGGAGAAAGAAGTTTTTGCCATCTAAACTCCTTTAAATAAAATAAATTAAAGACAAAATTAGCAAAATTAAGAAAACCTCGAACACTATGAATATTCGTAGCCGCTAAAGAGAGTTGAAGGAAAGAGGGACAATTTGATTTTATTTAAATTCAACTTTTAAGTATTATGTTATTTACAGGTACTTAACTACGTACTAGTATAAGTTAGTATACGAATGTAGAAAAATCTATAAAAAACCTAGAATATTTTTTCTTGTTTAACAGCTAACAGGAATATTACTTATTAATTTCTATTTTGCAATGACCTTAACGGTGTCTTACATAATTTACTCTTATTGAGCTCTACGAGCAAAAAATATATTTTCAACATGTAGAACTCTACCATTACAGTAGTTCTTATTGTTGAACATAGATGGCGCTACTTGAAAAACCTTTGCTCTACATTTGGTTTAAACTTTAAAGAAATAAAAACAGTGATTCAACAATTGCATGTTACTGTTCGACGTCCAACATAGTATATATTTTGTCAAATCCGAATCCATTTGATGTGAATTTCTTAAACTGTAGGTAACAACTTTATTAACTCTGCTTTTTACTTGTTTTAAAAGTTATTTATTAACTCACATCGCTTACTTATATGATGTAGTAAGTAGTACATGAGCGTAAGCTATATAAAAATCTGTAAATAGCCGGAACTATATAATAAAACCAGAAGCAAAACATTTGTGATTCATGGGAAACATGTACCAATTGTAACTTTCTATTCTACACTATCAAATGGCCAAAGTAATTACCATTATAACGTGAATTTGATGCATAGATTTCGCTGTCCTCCATCCGATCCATGCAATAGAGCACGTTATTATCCCCATCATAAGAAGCAAAATCGCTGGATACTCCACATTTACTCCGATGAAGTGGCGGTAAATAAATAGTCTATACAATAGAAATCCGCTAACTCCAAAGAGAACCACTGCTGACATCTGTGGAAAAATAAGTATAGCTTTACTATGTTTTTTATCCAGCCAATTTAAATAGTCAACCTTCCAAACAAATTTTGTTTCAAGTCAGAGTTTTTAACTTATACGGGTTTCCCTAACAACTAGCGCCAATAACAAAAGGAAAATGCTGTAGTTTTCTTTTAATAAAAAGTCTATTATTGAAAGCTTAGAATATTTGCACTTTATTTAAATATATTATTTGATTTTATTTAAAGCACTTGTTTGTTTAAGGAGTAATACAAAATGAATGAAAACATTTTGTTTATGTTTTCATTTATAAAAGTAACTGTATAAGTTGTTATGACAACAAATCGCTGCTGAATCAGCGCAACAAGAATCTTAAAAAGCCGAATAGAGTATTAAATATATGCTTACCGCGAATAAAATATTAAATGTCAGCACAAGATATTTCCAACAATTTGAAGATAGAGCCATTGTTTCGTGTTCACATATCCGAGATCTCGTTTAAGACTCAAACAAAGCACCGTTCCACCTCAGGGACTGTTTGTATGTCGCTTCGTCTAACTCACTAACCGCGACTGACGGTGCATCGACACACCGTACAACGGAATTAAATGAGTATTTATCCGCTAAGCCCACAAATTTTCATTATACATCGATTGAATGATGACGTTTCTAAGAATTGTGGCTGCATTACTGTTGTCTTATCAGTTTATCGGGAAGATAAAACATTGTTTGAAACGTGTGGTGTTTCGTAACATAACCCAGTTTCGCTGACGACAGCACTTTCTGCGCGCTCGCACCAAATATAAATAGCTAATGAATGACATTTCTATTTTGGTGTGCTCTTGTTCCTCAATCCTTACGTCTCTCAAAATATTTCGCTTTTGTAAAGTAATATATAGTATAATTAGTATTTTGGCGTAAACTGGCAGCTCCATCGCCCAATAGTGGAGTAATCTAGCAGTTTAGATTATCAGATAATTGAGCGAGGTCAGTTAAATTCAGATTTTAAATTTGGTAGATGAAAGAATTTTGTTACGATCAGTGCGGATTAGTACAACCGACCAACCCATATCTGTCGCTATAAATTCAGTGCGCGCTGTTGTCGTGTTTCAGGTTTTGTGAGAAATATGAATGTTGTTTATAAGTAATGGTTGTCTTTTAACATGCTCTCTTAACATAAGGAGTATCGTATGCCGGTTCCGGCTATCTTATTAAAAAAATAAAAATACCGGTAAACTTTTCTTGCTATCAGGACAGTACCTTGCATAATTTAATTTTGCATTATTATCTTCTAATACAGGCAAGCAAGGAAAATGTTAGTTACAATTGATATAATGCAATGAAAATGATAATGTGATGACGAAATAGAGATTTTTTTTATATTTAGAATACTTTGATAAGTAGGTACTTTAAATATTTTAAAATTTGAAATGTTTTGATATTAGAAACATTATTTTGATTACCTTAACGAATAATTGGATTTTGATATTTGGAACACTTGTACGGGATCTAAATGCAAACAAGCTGACAGATTATTCAATGGTCACCATTGTCATGTTCCGGTTTAGAGGGTAGGGTAGATAAAAATCGCGTTATATTATGTTGAATATTCTAAGCCTGTCTTAAATTTACGAAGTATATTTCTTACTATTAAAACATTCAATTGCCATATACAAATAAAGCTTGACTCTACCTTTCGCTCTACATAACTGTAATCAAATTAATGTTTTATTGTATTTAAAAAATTGTATGCCAAAATACAGACCAACAAATGCAAAAATAGCCCAATATTATGCTGACAATTTATGATAGAGTATGGCGACTTCTATCAAATATCTACTATGTACGAAATTTTTTTTTAAAAGGAATGCACATTAAAAATCTACTTGTCCTTAAAAACACATCTAATATTAAGGTTAAGTGGTAAAGCCTTGTCTATTCTTTTGTCTCAGCTGCTCAATAACTGACCTAAAACACGCGAGTAATTTCATGATTAACTAATTAAACTCTACTCGTATTTAAAGTGAACGCACAGGCACAGATAGTTTTTGTGACACAGTTTACAGAGCTATTTATACCTTATAAAGAGCATACTTATAAGACCTGTAAAAATGATAACCTTAAATCAAAAAAACAATTACCTCACGCATAGATAAAACAATTGCATATATGTAACTAGAGAGAAGAGTAATAAACATTCTATAAAACCCGCAAAAAAGACAATAAATTTTTAAATGAATATTTTCTAAAATAAAAGTGAGATACCAATGCATGTTGTATAATGCATAACGCTTAATGTATTTCTCAATCTTTTTTATATAAGATAATTTTAATAAATAGATAATAATGTATAGAAATTGCAAGTTCTGTAGCTCCCGGAAAGGGTTGAAAAAAATTTAGGTGACAAGATTTTTTAGCAAATATTTGAAAACAGTAATAGTTAGATAATAAAAGCCCAATCACATATGCAGAGCATGCAATTTCACTTAAATTTGTAATAATTAAGCGAAAAATCTCACCTCCTAACCCCTCTGCATATGAATTGGAATCAATGTTACAATGGATTTTTTTTATTTAACTTGGAACATTTTCGAGCAATCGTAAAAAATATTTTTTTTTTACTTTGCACACTTTAACACAATGTTTGAAATAAATAACATTGGTGCCAAGTGTTGTATAATAAGAGTGAACCTTTTGCTCCTAACAGAGATTAGGTCCTACCTAAAGAATTCTGTAGCACAGTTTTTCTCAGCTTCTTAGCTTTTTTTAGTTGGTATTTTTTTTTATCGCGAAACTGATGAAACGTTTGTTAGAAGGGAAATTCCTTTATGCTTTCCGTTTGGATTATGAATACAGGATTCCACCTGTGGAGCCAGACATAATTTTAGTAAATGTTACCGATTATCAGTAAAACTACTTACAACCCACTTCAAATTTAATAAGCAAGTTATCTACGAACACAAAAAAAAATATTTTTCTTGTTTTCCCTGGGATTCCAATATCAGATCCAAACGTTGTGGTAATGAGATCAACCCGGGAGTGAGCTCTTTCAGATACAAAAAAAAATTAAATCGGTTCAGAATTAACGAGGAAATCGATTGTTATACATATAAAAATATAGGAGTCAAAACTATAACCTCCTCCTTTTTATAAGTCGGTTAAAAATGGTAGAGTTCCTCTACGATTCGTTTGGATATTTTCGGCAGTTTAAGTATTCTATATCTACCACAGATAAGCAGATAAACTAACTTCCGCATGAGTTTTAATCGGAGGCTTAGATTCTTGTATTTGGTTTAGAGCCTAATTACAGGACAGCGACGTACTATAATATCTTTAGCCACGGTTGCATTTTACCATTAGGTAAGTCATTAGGTAAGTCACAAGTTGGTAGAATATGTTGAAACGCTTAAATAATTTTGTAACATCTTTGTAACACTCATATTCCGCAAATAAATATTTTTCTTTCTTTCTTTTCATTAGCTTTTCCCCTGTCTTAGAAATACACGAACCGCAAACGGAAACGAATCTTAACTAGGTATAAGTAATTGGAATTGATTTCTTAGCTGTAGTTTATGTAGATCTGTCCAGGCGTTCAAGGTCATCAGCTTACTTGTAAGTATCAGAATGAATATTAGACGCAATATGGGTATTTATTTCACTTTTAAGTATATGACAGACGTTACAGTTAACAGAATGAAGTTGGCACAACTGAGCTAGTCTGACAATGGAGCACGAAGATAGGAGATGTAACCTTGGAATGCCTTCTGGTAAACCCATCGAGTTTGAACTTATTTGATTCGCCTAAGCAAGATTCATATTTTCTGATGTCGAGGATTTGCTTGCAAAAACTTGATGACAAGGACCTGATATATTAACTGGGAGGTGAATGATAATCAAAGTTTAAGTGTAACGGTACCTAATCTGTCGTTATATTTGCCGTTTTTCTACAGTACATCGAAAAAGAGATGTCGTAAGTTCGAGCTGTTTGTATGTGTATGTGTGTTTGTCTGTGGCATCGTAACCTCTAAACAATTGTGATGCGTTGTTTCAACCCCCGACGCAAAATGAGGAGTTTTTTTAACCACCGGTGGAAATAGAGGGTATAAGTTTAACGTTTCTGTGTGTATCTGTGTATGTCTGTGGCATCATTACTTTTGAGCTGTTGGACCGACAGTGGCGTAGCTAGGCGTGGGCGAAGTGAGCCCTTACCCTTAATAAAAGCCTGAAAAATCAAAATTATTCAAATTAAATCACGTTTGGTAAGACCATGGTGTGAAAACATTTTTTTTTATACAAGAGCAGGCAAACGAGCAAGTGGGTCACCTGATGGAAAGTGATCACCTCCGCCCACGGGCATCCGCAACACCAGGAGTATCACAGATGCGTTGTCGACCTTCAAGGAATGAGTACGCTCTTTTCTTGAAGGTCCCTAAGTCATAACTGTGTGGAAATACCGCCCTCGGTAACTTACTCCACAAAGATGTTGTGCGAGGTAAAAAAATGTCTTAGGAATCGCACAGTTGTAGATCGCCACGCATCATAAGATAAAGTTGTTGGGTAGCTTTTGGGAACGAACGGAAAGGGGCCTCGCCGATGCGGCTTTGCCCACGTATGTATATTAGTCCACGCTACGCCACTGTGGACCGATTACAATGCAGGTTTTTTGTTTAAAAGCTGATTTGATCGAGAAGATTCTTGGTTATATAACACACAGGTTTTAGGCGTGGATTTCTAACTAAGTATTAGGAAATCCGCCTGCTAGTTTGCCTTCCAATGTCATAAAAAAAAGGTTTACTATTTTTTTATATAATATAATATCTGTTTTGCATGGTCATCGCATCACGGGCTAACGCATGAACCAATTCTGCTAATTACGAATACGAAGAGAAAAGCTGGGAAAATTGCAAGGAAAGTGGGAAAAACTGCACATTAGTTTCGTACATACAAACTGTTAGTAGGTATCTATTAAAGTCAAGCGATCGTCTCGGATAGAATATTATACATTTTGCTTGGGTTAAGCATAACAAAAGCTAACAAGAAAAAAATGACATTTGTGACAAAAATATTTTAATTGTTCCCCATGTTGGTCCGGGCTCCTTTGCAGAATATAGGTACCATCTGCCATCCTGCCAGGCAGCTCGTAAAAGGCATGCATAGGCTTACCGTCACTAACACCGTGACATCTGATTAGGTGGTAGAGTTTTGCAGCGACTCACCCGGATTGGTACCACCGCCTTACCTATTCCTGCCGCCACAACGTCATGACGTGTTTCGGTTCGGAGGGTAAGATAGCCGGTAAACTTACTTTTGCTCGAGGCCTAACATCTTGACCTCAGGTTGGCAACGCACCATTACCATCTTTGGTGTCTCTAGGCTGCGTGAATTTCTTACCATCAGGAAATCTGTCTGCTTGTTTGCCTTCCTATAACATAAAAAAAAATCAAAATTTAGGTATTTAATGCTAGCCGATCGCTTCCTTGGACGATAGGTTAGCGTTTGCGCTGATTTACACCGACCAGCCGAAAGGCTTGGTTCGTTTCCCAGCTGGGACATCCATTCGTGTGTGGAACATACACCTGTATATTGTGAGCTATAAGCTCTAACCTACAGAGATTGGGTGTTTATTACATACTAGCAATTGCCTGCAGCTTTGTCGGCATATCAAAGTTATTTTTCAACCCCCGACTCATAAGTCTCTCCTGTCTGTGCATGAGATAACCCGGCTTCGATGCCGATGTTTTTGTCAGAAACCTACCGCGATCGAGATTAATTATTACTACATTAATTAGAAAAAATATCTTCACGCCCATATACCATAAGAAGTAGGCAGAGGCACAACTAGGGCACCCACGGCTTAGACACTAACTCCCATAGAGTGATAGGTGGCAAGCCTGTCGCCAAACTTAGCACACATCCAATCCCAAACAACATTATTTTTATTAGAAAATTGGAAAAACCATATCTTTTTGTTCGACCAGCGAATCGAAACCGGGACCTCATGAAGTCTAGTCCAACACCTGGACCGCTAGACCACAGAGGTGATGATTAGAAGTTAGAGTCGTTAATTAGAAGTTTTATTTTGTTTTGCAGGATAGTGAACATTTTTAATGTTAGGATCATTATTTGAAGTAGGTATAAGATAATCAACAAGCAGGCGGCTTCTGATAAGAGAGTAGAGACAATCGTCACAAATTGGTAATATTTAGCTCTCTCGCACTTGTTTTAGGGCGTGTTCAGATGTCCCGCGCACGCACACGCGAGGGGGTCGGTTTGAATCTCACCTAATCTTACGTTGGGGAGAGGGGGGGTCTCGGCAAATATCACACAATTTTTTTTTGCTTCTATTACAAAAAAAATATGCTATTTTGGTCCATTTCATCCATACTGTAGGTACATGCTTGAGATTTAATCTTAAGCGTAATCGTAATACGATGAAGAACATTCACTAGTTAATTCAAAAGAAAATAATTTCATTCATATTTGCTGTAAGAATCCAATACGTTTAAATAAGAAACCCACATTTTGAGAAATCTCACGTGGGATTGGGGGTTGGGGGAGGGGGTTGAATAAAATCTCACGATATCTCACCAGGGGGAGGGAGAGTCAAAAAATGTAAAAAAAGACCTCACGTAATTTATGGACGCCCCCTAATGCATTGCGCATGCCTCTCACTCACTTTTACTACTAATGACAGTCAATACAACACTAAAACAGTGTGCTGCGCGTGGGCGGAGTGCGCGCGGGGTGCGCGCGTGGTGCGCGAGTGGCAAGCGCTTGGCGGGCGCGTGGCGTGGGCGGATTGATTTGGTTTATGCAATTTGAGAATATTGGTGGCATAATAGGGCTCAAATTATATCGATAAAAAATCAAAGCATATTTGATATTTTTCATAGAACTTAAATAACCTGTTATAATTGTGTAATTTAAGTTCTAGCCCTGATGATGCTGTCATAAGCGAAACTGGTAGGCTATTTATAAAATAATAAAGTATAAGTGATACGTAAAACAGTACAAGTGTTTCTTCATTTAAAGATATGAAATCAAAGCGTGTTCGACGCGGGTGATGGCGAGCGTGGCGTGCGCTTGGCGTACGAACGCAGCCTTCCTGTAAAAATAAATAAATGTCCCTAGACAACAATTTTATACGAATTGAATCTAACCCCAAAGTAAGCAAATTACATGCTTGTGTTATGGGTGTTAGTCAACGATACTAATACATATAAATACTTATATAATATACTAGAATAAATTTAATAAACACCCAGACCCGGAAATGTCGACATTTAAATGTTCACACAAAAGCATTTGTGCCCCCGCCCCGTCGGGAATCGAACCCGAGCCTCGCGGTTGGTCAGTGTAGTTAGGCGTGTACGCTAGCCACTCGACAAACGAGGCGGTCGTACCTACAGGCGCAACTCTATTTTAAAATATGTTTGTATAGATTATACTAATCATAGTAACTAGCTCAGCAAGTTTGCAGTTAAGGTCAATGGCAGCGAATAAAAACAGGTCATTTTAGATTTATATTTTACCAAAATTAATATATAATCTACGTACCTACATGGTACTGAAATCTAGTTACATTTAGTTTTTTAAATAGTAAACAAAATCATTCAGATCAAATCTGTGGTGTAACGCTAGATGACCCTATTCCTAACAGTGAGATCCGAGAGAGACCGGGATGGAAAGAAAGTGTTGGCGCCAAAATGCGAAAAGGCATGCTCCACTGGTTCGAACATGTGAAAAGAATGACAGATGAAAGATTGACAAAGCAGATATACAATGTGAATGTGGATGGATGTAGGTACCCGGGGAGACCAAGGTTGACATTCCACGATCAGATCACTCGGATATTATCCGAGGGTGATGTGAAGAGTCTCCGAAACCGGCGTGTTTTTATAAAAAGGGTAATGAACCGTGAACGTGAAGGAAGCCAGACAGGTTTGTCAGGATCGTGAGGTCTGGCGCTCGATACTCTCTGCCTACTCCGTAAGGGACTTGGTGTGAAGATATGTATGTATGTGTTGAGACCGATCTCGTGATGGTGAAAAATTACATCGCCCAAATAAATCATATTTACCATCAATGTAAAGATTCATTGCCAAACTGATGCCAAAATGGTATGCTTTCGGCTACACGGCCCTCATAGCTGTAGCACGGCAATGGCCTTTAAACAGTTTCACATTACACAACATTATGATATTGTCGGTGAACATTATAGCTTGAGGATTTAGACGTTTAGCTGATTTCTAAATCACAAGGAATTGGTAATTGAAACTCTATGAGCAGGATACTATTGGAGCAATAAAACTCAAGAGAAGATGTTGTGCTACCTACACCAATAGAATAATAAAAAAATGTGTGCGTGTACTAGCGTACACTCGAAAGAAGTGAAGAAGTGAAACTTCTTTATGACGTTATTTTTCAAAAAATAATTTACCATATGCAAGTTAACAGAAATTGGTTAAATAAAGTTTATGGCCAATCCCTACTCCGCTGGAGAAAGTATACTTCGAATCACGCGTAGTAGAGATAAGATAAAGATGGCGCGTAACGGAAAAATGTGACGCGTAACGAAAAAATGTTACACTAAATTATTTTCCAACCCCGATAAAGAAGTTTCACTTCAATAAATAAATATATCTGGAGTCTGGACAAGTTACACAAATTGGATCTAACCCCAAAGTAAGCAATCTAGGTATATGCTTGTGTTATGGGTGTTAGTCAACGACTCTAATACATAGAAATACTTAAATAGATACAAGAATAAATTTAATAAACACCTAGACCCGGAAATGTAGACATCTAAATGTTCTTCACACAAATGCCTGCCCTCGCCGGGAATCGAATTCGAGCCTCGCGGTTGGACGGTGTAGTTAGGCGTGTAGGCTAGCCACTCGACTAACGAGGCGGTAGAAGTCACCAAGTCTCTTGAGTTTTATAGAGTCGACACTAAATAGAAAATAACATTTTTCAAAATTACTATGGTGGCCTATAAACACCAAAGATATTGCAGCTGTACAACGCTGTCCTTTGGTCAGGGTGTTACGCCAATTTTGCAGGTTTACCGGCTACCCGCTACTTATGCATACTGTCATAACGACAGCAGGAATAGGTAAGGCGTTGGATCTCTGCTTGGACGATTTGCATCACAGCAGTCTATCAACCCCCCGTGTTGGTCCGGGCTCCTTTGTAGAATAGACCATGTGCTGTGCCAGGCAGCTCGTAAAAGGCGAGCCGTCACTAATACCGTGACATCTGACTAGGTGGTCGAGTTTCGCAGCGACTCACCCGGATTGGTACCACCGCCTCACCTATTCCTGCCGCCATAACGTCATGACGTGTTCCGGTTCGGAGGGTGAGGTAGCCGGTAAACTTACTTTTGCTCAAGGCCTAACATCCCGGCCTCTGGTTGCCAACGCACCATTACCACCTTTGGTGTCTCTAGGCGGCGGGAATTTCTTACCATCAGGAAATCCGTCTGCTTTTTTGCCTTCCAATGACATTAAAAAAAAATCAACAGTTGTCATGAGCCATTTAACCTTTGCTTGCCTCTTGCAAGCTGCCTGCCATGTAGGCAGATAGTAGTGTCCGACCGAACTTTCGGTTTCGGTCAGTTTCAGTGAAAAATTCAAGTTTCGGTGGCAGTTTCCTTTTCGGCATAAAATAGACCGAAACTTTTGCCGAAACTGTTTCGGAAGTTATCGAGCGCGTTGTCTTACTTCGTTTCGCGATGCAACACGGGCGGACTATGATAGCGGCCCCGTTCGGAAATCATCGTGCGGCGTTCGGCTTCGGTCGTTTAGTTCTGTAGCAATACAACTTATAGTGCGTTACCGCCCGACACAAACATTCATCGGAGGTTATGTTTTGATAGAATTGATTTCTATATGTGTTTGTTTTATTTATGTTCTTGTTTACTATAAATACCTAGTTAAACATTGAATCCGTACTTTGTTTTCTTGTTAAGTATAAGCAAATCTAGTGGCTTGATAAAGAGATTTTAAATGAAATAATATGTGAAGTGTTAAATTACTTAAATTAAGATAGCAGTATTTCTTTGAGTTACATTAGTAATTGAGTGTAATAAAGTAAAAATACAGTGTCTTAGGTATTTAATATACCTAAAAAATGTAGAAATATTTGTAAAATGCACAAACATTTGGGTATTTGACAGTATTTTATATAAGGTCACGTGAGTTTCGGTTTCGGTTTTGGCCGAAACTGAAGTCACGACCGAACTTTCGTTTTCAGATTCGGTTCCGGTCAGAAAATCAGTTTCTGCCGGACACTAGCAGATAGACTATTCTACATAAAAGACCCGGACATACACAGGAAGCATTGCTCTTGTTAGCTTTTTTAATAACTTGAATTAACACTGAAGACTTGACACTGGAGAGCATAGGTGATGTTGGAAGTTCCTATTGTATTGGAACATCCTATTCCGTGATGCTTTTAAGATTTTTTGCATCTCCCCCAGTGATACTAAGTAAGATTAGGTACGGTTACACGCCCCTCATATAAAAGCACGTGTACTTAGTTCACAGGTTGTTTTGGACAGACGCAAAAATCAATTTAATATAATAATAATGTAAATCATAATATAATGTTTTATTAATTTATTTATACGACTTTCTTCAAAACTAACTAACTAAAAAAATTAAGTCCCGTCCTTCTTGTGACACTTTTTTAAATTTTGATAAAAACCTTGAAATCTCAAGTTCTTGAAGTCTTTAAGTCCTTGAAGGCTCGCGATATTGATGGACGGTCCGTTATTAGTTAAAATGTGTTCAGAAATGTTTAGTTGTGTAACGTCGAAGTACCTCATTAATTTTAAATAGAATTTCATTTACATTCGATTGATTTAATATCCGCACATCACTAATACTCGCATTTAAGGAAGGTTGGCATTTTAGTCTTTATGACAGGTATAAATAAAAAGATAAAATAAAGAAAGATAACTCTTACGGTCATGTATGAACTGTCTGAATTAGATGAGAAAGTTGGGCAGCAGCGACAGCAGCTCGCATGTTTTGTCATCATCGCTTTATCTGATCCTGATGGCATAAGACATTTCTTCAATAATACAAGCCCGCTGAGTTTCTTTCGCCCGATTACACAGTGTGTGGGATCACGATTCCGGTCCGGTAGAGTTTATATCAATGTCAACGACGGTCCTTGCGAATGAACGATTGCGATAACTTTGTGATTCTAATCCTGATAGGATCCTAATCCTGATAGGAGGATAGGATAGCCAGTAAATTTACACACATGGCCTGAAATAGCATAACGACTCATCAGTTAAATATATGACACGTAAAGACAGTCACTATCTTTTACCATCAGAGGACGGTCTGTTTCTTTGCCATCTAATAACATGTAATAATAAATGGACAGTATATTCGAGCAGACTACACAAATCTTGCTCCCTCGTGTAAAAGCATCCTAACCACGTAGAACTTTGGCAATACAAAACATCTCTTTAAGTTATTACCTAATAACGGTAAAATGGTTGGTTCTTCTAGTTATAACGTTTCTTCTAATAAATCTATTTCCATTAAACCATAGTAAAATTTAGATTTTCCTTGGGGAAAGAATTTTCCACACATTTGTTGTTTAATCACCTATAAACAAACAAACCTTTCTTCGTGGCAAAATTAATTTAAGCATTTTCTATTAAGAATTTAATAGAACCACTCATACAGTCAAAGTAAAATATTATAACTACCGGTATCTTGTAACTATTTCACATACTTTAGTAGTATTCACAGAAGCATACATCTTTAACCAATTTATCTGGCAATGTTGAAATTTTTGCGTGTTTTAAATTTTCATCTAGTTCTGCTCTTATGTCTGGGTTGAGATGGCCTACTTGTTTCGCTGTCCTAAGCATTGATCTAGCTAATTCTACGTTCCTTTTACCTAAAGCGAGAATTGCTAAAAATGCCCAACCGTCAGCTAAGAGAGGTTCTGTTTTAACAGCAACCGCTGACCACCGTTCAGCATCCTCATCGTTATTCATTTTAGCATAAATGCGTCCAATTATAAGGGCAGAATAAGCTGAAGGGGCCAATTTGTGTGCTCGAGCAGCATATTGAAGCGCAAGTTCAGGATTTACGTTTAGATTGCCTGCAGCAGCTTGCAATAATAATGCAGGTGTAATCTCGGCTCCAGCTTGGTCAGCTTTAATCAGAGCTGATTCACAATCTCCGTCCCAACCTCGAAGACAAGCTAAGCAAGTTGCATGCATCTGAGACAATATTGCTGAAGGTCCGAATTTCTTGACCGCCTTTTGTACCAATTCTAAAGCTTCGGCAAATTGACGCTTCATTAATAAGGAAGCCGTTCTTATGTAATAAACATCAGATAATACATGTTTTGTATGTTTTAAATTTGAGCCCCGATTCACGCAATTGGCCATTACACAACCAAGAATAATTTCACTGAATGAATGACACTTTAAACACAAAAATAGTGCTGCAGTAATCAACAAAGGGTTACTTGAATCAATTGCACCTGGAACCCAAAAGATTTCTTCTTCACCACTAGTTTCAGTCCATTTTTGCAAAAACATTCCCCAATTCTTAGATATTTCAAAAGCTTTACGCATTCTTTTAGCTGCTACAAACGCAGCGTAATTATTTTTGGAATAATGATAAACTGTATGCAAAGCTGCCCAGCCTATGGCCGCAGTAACTCCGTCCATGTTAGCACCTTTGACTGTAATAAGAAAAGCAGCTATTGCTTTAGAGTCACCTTCATCTTTATTGAAAGTAAGCCCTCCAAAAACCCACAGAAGGAATCTATTTCTAGGCTGAGCACTAATAGCTTTACAAAGATAATTCAAGGCCTCACTCTCGTCACGTTCCTCTAAACAACGAAAAACCTTTGACAGAAGCATTCTAGGATGCCCAGGCGCTGCCTGTAAATTATTTTGAACAAGTTGTTTTTCTGTTTGAAAATCGCCAGCCATTCTACTTCTAGCAACAGCGACACGAGTAGAAGGCCGCGGTGGAGGTGGTTGCGGAGCAAAAGATGCTATGACTGCACGTCTACAAGCTGCATGCTGAGCTGTAACTATATCTTGCCACTCAATTGTTGACATTCCATCAGGTCTGAATTGTTTAAGCATAGTTCTGGTTCGTTGTAATAAGCGATTTGCTGCTGTACGTTTAATACTCTGATTCATTTGTAATATTCCAGTTGTCGAAGGAAGTGCACTTAATTCTTTGTGTACTAATAAAGCGCCACATTTTTTTCGAATACATCTTATATCTATTGACGGATCATCTTCAAGGGGATCCATATACAATTCATCTACCGCACCTAATTTAACGTCAGGCTGGGGAAATCCAATGCTTTCATAGAGTGCTGCGAGTTTTGGTTTAAGAACTAAAGGATCATATAAATCCAACCTTACCACGATATATGCATTGTGACCAGATTCATCAAGCAACAAATTTGTTTCACGAGCTGTAGTTTTCGCACTGGATGGTGGCAATTCCAACAAACCACTAACGTCCACAGGCAAATCACATTCGTTGTAAAATAATAATTTTGCACAAACTGTTACGCCGTATTCACCAGGTTGTAACAAAACACCAGCATCAATAAAAGCCATGTAGCGACCTCTTATTTCTGTTTTACCTGCTCTTGGTACACCCGCTATTTCAACGACAAAGGGAGAGTTCAATCTAATACGTAAATCTTCAGATTTAACTAGTACTCTTTTCATGGCTTTCCAATAAACCGAAATACAACTTTCACTATTTACAGGAATCAAGTCTTCTGGTATAAACATGTCTTCTTTAGAAATATTATAAGCCGTGTTTGCAGCTTGGCCAGCATTACTAGCTGAAGCCCATACAATCTTTGCTGCTGTGTCAGTACTTAGAGACATACCGAAATTGATGGCTACAGGGTCGTGAACATTGTTTAGACCTATAGCACCTATATATACAGTACCTTCGCGAGCAAAAGGAAGGCAATGTGCAGAAATTAATGTCAAAGTGAGAGGCACTGTATCAATACCTGATATCTCATCTCCGGTAGATTTAGCACGTACTATAATTCGACAGTGAGTATCTTCACCAGTAGAAATATTTAATAAATGTACTTTTCGGAAAACTTCGCGTTCTCCCAACAAAAGTGGTAACAAATCAAGTGATCCACCAGCGCGATTTTCTGAACTAATGAGTGGATCTAATTCCTTGCTAACTTTACCAGCAGCCCCGCTACGGAGTATGAATGTAATAGGACGGTCAGCAATCAAGAATTGATGAAAAGGTTCTTTGAGGTTTAATGGCATTTCTTCAATGCTACATGTACATTTGTCTTGCCATTTCGTTTCTAATAATAATTGTCCATTGAATATTGTCAACAAAATACAATCACCTGGCCATGGATTTTCACCTTTTAAAACAAAACTAAGTGTAACTGTATGAGGCACTTCAATTTCTTCTAATTCAAATAGATCTCCAAAACTACTAGATTTATTTGTTGTGCTTTTCATACTTTTCTTCGAACCTTTGGAAAGCATATTTAATTACAAAATACGAGTACTTTCTTAATTAGTTCGTTATGTCATTATGTCAACACATTGTTTACGTGTAGTTCTCTATTAGTCCGTGCGTTGTTTTATGAAGAAATTAGTTTAGCAAACAGTTCCCAAAGGAAGATAGGTACTTTTAGTAAGGAATAAGAATGCTTGAATGTTGCTATTTATTTAGCTTTGAATACCTATTAAGTTGGTCTATCTTAGCATACGTAAGTCCTCTGTTCATCCAATATTTCTATTAAATAAGTACATAATACTTAAGATATTATATTGATGGTGATATAAAAATAATTATACTACTATAGGTAAGTACATAATGATGTGTCTTTTGTGTAAAATTGGTTGGAGATTTTACTTATAAAATGGTTAAGTATAGCTATGTATTAAAACATTTGCAAACGTGATTAAATAACAGTAATTGGATTTTTTTTATATTTTATATGTTGTTACTTAGGTTGTTACTTACTAATTTTTCATTGTAATTTTGTTGTTTAATTTGATTTTGCGTTTCTTTCTAATTTTGTCACTTGATCGTATTTTCATTAAAGTTTGGTTTTAAGTAATAAGATCCCTGAATTACTGATAACTCAAATTGGTACAAAAAAACGCGTAAGCTTTGCGTTTATTTTATATTTATGTGTAATATATTATGTTCTATTATATTCACTACTACTACTAAAAAACGCGTAAGCTTTGCGTTTATTTTATATTTAGGTGTAATATATTATGTTCTATTATATTCACTACTTTTATTTAATGTCAAACGTTTAATAAAATAAAATTAAATAAGCCTTTATTTCTGAGTAACAATTAATTCTTATGTATCATAATTTTTAATAGGTATGTAAAACATGATGAGGAAAACCTCAGTTTTTCTTTCGACATAGGCCAAAACATAGGCCTCCAGACGTCAAACGTTTAATTTGTAATAAATGGCAGGCATTGTTTTTAAATAACACTTTATTCCATGCAATTAAAGTAATAATTCATAAAATTATTTAAATTTTGTTATATGATTTCATAATATTATGTTTTTATGTAATGTTATTTTAATGGTATCTTCCTAACCTATAAGAGAGTTGGCGTGAAAAAATGTTTGTATTAGTGTATACGTGTACACAGGCTACTGCGCGTGCGCTAGTCTGGCTCTCCATAGCTATAGATCTTCTATTATCATTAGAATGTCGGTGACGCGAACCGAGGATTTTACCCTCTACCAAAAGCTCAACGCGCCTAAAGAAGTTTTCACTTCAATAAAAACCATATGTTTACTTCTATAAAAATATCTCAGGCAATGTTAGGAATAATCGACAAAACTTTGCCCATTTTTTGTTTTATCTCAAAATAGTTTCTACATAAAAACAACGAAATGTAGGTGTTTTATTCTTGAAGTTTATTTAATGTAGAAAGCAGAGATTCAATTCAATCCAGCAGAGTACTCTTGAAAGTTGAAACTCAATTTCATGCAATTCAAATCACATTCAAAGTAGGAATCGAGTTTATGTCATTTTCTTCGTTCTTTTTTTAGGTTTTGGCATACGCGTTAGCATTTTGCCATTAGTCAAACTGTAGAAATTTGCATCAAATTTACTAAAATTTGGAATTCAATTAAAATTGTAAAAGTCGTGAGTCGTCAATAATTCATTTCAGGGTCTTGGGTATAGAGGTGGCCTCGTTACTCCAGCTGATGTAGTGAGATTTGCCTGCAACGACTGCAGCCAAATATTCTTTTCATGCACTAAAAACTTTATAGTTTTCCATAATAATTAATAATATAATATCCATAATAGTTATCCATATAGTTATTCCTTTCACATCATTACTTCTTCCGTCTTTATGGCTTTCAAAAATATTTTTAAAATTTTAGAGACATAAAAGATGTCAATGGCAAATGTCAAAACAACACAGGGGAAAATATTAATTTTGTAGGTAGGTATTCATTCATTCTAAATACTCATGTTCCGATTTTCCAGTGAAACTTATATGGAAATCGGTAATACGGACTATGAAGTTCCTTTATGAACAATTACTTTCACTCTTTGATTGAGTTTTAGCGCCATCGAGAGAAAAGTTGGTCGAAGTTTTTTCATAATTATTGAATTTCGTGTTTTAAATAAAATTAGTCAATTTTGGTGGCATTTTGTTCATTGAAAGTGCGCAAATAAAATAATCATGAAGAAATTAGCGTATCATGTAATTCCTCGTTCCCGCCAAATCTCAATATATGAGCTTGAGTAATGAAGCTACCGCTTTACCCGAGACCCTGACATGACTTATTGACGACTTATGACTAAAACTAAAAAAACTCACTCAAAAGACTCAAAAAATGTTGTTACGTTGTATGTCAATTTAATTTAGTCTCTGAGTTTAAAAAACAGGCTTAATTTTATGTAGGTACCACAAATTATAAAGGCAAGTTACAAGTACGTACCTATATATTTACCAGTTACCACGCTTATCTTTATTTTTTGACACGTCATTTTCACTGTCAGTCTCATTGCGATCTTGACGTCAAATTTTGACATTGACAATATTTACAAATTACAAAAACTTAGGTTCTGGTTTTTGTTTAAAAATGTTAAAAAATGTACACTCTAATACATGGATTTTATAAATATATGACACAAAAAGATGAATACTGTGTTCTAATACTAGGACTTGACAATGCTGGGAAAACGGTAATCAAAGTTTAACTATTTTAAAATAAATTTATTTATTCATATTAAGAAAATCAATTAAGTAGTTGCTAAATTTAAGTTGTTTACCATCTTAACAGTATTATACCATTATTTACAGACATATTTGGAGGCTACTAAAACGAGATTTACTAAAAAGTATAAAGCGATGAACCCTAACAGAATAACAACCACAGTAGGCTTAAACATAGGAAAAATAGATGTAGAAGGAGTAAGACTGAATTTCTGGGATTTAGGAGGGCAGCAGGAGCTGCAGTCTTTATGGGATAAGGTACTTGACTTACATATTTCAATTATATCTTTTAAATAAACAAATGTATGCTGATTCTTTTGTTAAAATCTTTTTCAGTATTATGCAGAATGCCATGCAGTAATATACATAGTCGACTCATCTGACAGGGAGCGAGTATCTGAATCTAAAGAAACTTTTGGTAACTATATTTTTTTATTAATAGAGCATGTTTCACACAAACAACCCAACTCTCTAATAATCCAATTATAAGTTGTTTTTGCTAAAATAACTGAAATTTAATACTACTTACATTGGAAAATATAAAAATTAACTCTTAAAACTAGTCTAGAGTTCTACTTTATAATTTTATGTTCATTAATTGTGGCTTAGTTACATTCTTCTTCACGGTCCCTGTAATAAGGACCTATTGCATGTCGGAAACATGTATCAAGAAAACTTCTGAAATGGAAATTCTATAGAACTTCTTTATGAAAAGATAGACATATTTAACAAAATTGTATTACTAATCTAAAAGTAATTTACAGCATGTTAGGATTAGTTCTACAGGCTTATCTATTGCCACCAGAGCATCAATACTTGCCAATGCCATTTTCTCATTTGGAGTTCAGGCTAGCCAGTAAAACTACTCTTACAAGAGGCTTACCATTGCCTTCATGTCAGCAATGTACCATAATAAAAAATGGTGTCTATTGGCGATATTTATTTCTTACCACCAGAAGATCAGTCTGTTGATATTCAAGTTTTCACTTCTGCAGGCACTCCCGGAGTGCAACCCGTCGTTTTTATTAGTTAGACTATAGTATTTGTTTTGCCTGTGTCTAGTACTATTTTTATGTCTATGTGAAAAGATTTCTCATCAAATTAAATGTCTTGTGTGTTTGTATTTCAGATAGGATGATAGCTTCAGAACATCTCTCTGGTGTTCCACTGTTGGTGCTAGCTAATAAGCAAGACATTCCAGATTGTATGGGAGTACATACCGTCAAACCTATATTTAATCAAAATGCTCATCTCATTGGTGCAAGGGATATTATGTTAATGGCAACATCAGCATTAACTGGGTAATATATTAATTATAGTTAATTATAATACAAAATATCATGAATTAATATGAAAATGTGTTTGTTTGTCTTATGGTCTTAAATGTTTTATAATAGAGAATAGAAAAGCTTTATAGGTGGCTTGTGGTATGGTCAAACTTCAGAATAAGCTCGTTAAAATTCTTTGTTAAATTCAAATTGAAAATTATCTTTATGTAACGTTAACTTAAAAGAGGCACGTGTGACATGTCTACACAATACTAAAGGTAGAAACAGACTGAGCCCACGTATGCAACATATACGACAGTTTGATGCATCTTTCATATAAAAAATAAAATATCTGAATGTCTTTAGACTTACTTTCAAATTATACGGGTTATACCTTTTCATCATGTTCACCATGTTATGTTAAGTGACATGTGTCACTTTAAGGAAACTTTATACAAAATGCGGGTTTGCTATGTATCTATGGAAGTCCCGCGTCTTATTACATAGTCCATATCTATTTACCCATTGATATACGATGCATGATGTCTGATTCGGTACGACGTCCTTGATTTTATATGAAAACGTGTGGCTTAGAAACACACTTATTTTAGACAACGCTATCGTACGCGACCCACGTGTACGTAGACCTGTCGATCCAGACCGGCGTAGGAAAGGTGGAGGGGGATCATGCGCTATCCCACGCGTCAGACAAGTGTGTTTATAGATCGTAAGTACGCGCGACGCGTCAGATGCAGATGAAACGTTGGCGGAGAAGGATTGTTACTAATAATAAAATGGGAGGAGAATTTATTCGTGTACGCAATATCTTCTATTCTCTTTTTATTTTGTTTTTGTAACAAAGTCATATTAATTTAAAAATAAATAAATATAATAAACTGCTTTTAAATTCACTTTCCGAATTAGAAAACATATTTAAAATGAAGTCAGAACAACGGCTGACGTCAATTGTATGTTGCATATGTGGGACCAGTGTGCACGCCTACACTCCCACGCTGTAATGCATATGAAGGATACCTGGGATCGGTCTGTTTCTACCGTAAATCTACCACCAGATCGGAATGCGGCCTCACATTGAATAGATCCGGCAGGAAATTCAGCAGTTTTTTTTTTCTCTTATTTAAAAATATGTATACAATAATAAATGTGATGATACATAATATTTATAAAAGATTGGCATAAGAAGCAATTAATCCCAAGTGTTCTTATTAGTTAAAAAATCAGCTTTGGTATAATAACCCTTATCATTTAATTTCCATTTAACACATTTCTTAAATTTGTTAATTGAAAGTTCTTTCATATAATTAGGAAGTTTATTGTGAAACCGAATTTGTTTTTGAGTGTCATTGAGTATTGTAGTTTATCATTTACTTGACGACCAAACGCAGGAACGCTAGACCTAGCCATGGCAACGTCGCTGGCCACGTCGCCATGGCGTCCCGGTGAGTTACGGCCCTAACAGCTACCTTAAAGAAAAATAAACAAAAAGAACAGTTAAGAAATCAAAAAACATTATGTAACCATTTGATGGGTTTGGCCATTGACCTCTAAGTGTAAGGCCATAAAAAACTTATGAAAAAATCTTGCCATTTTAACTCTATATTTATAACAAGATTCATTAACATTATAAAAAAATGTGATTAGATTTTTACCTTAAAGTGAGCACTTGAAAGAAATCTCTGCAATTGACATTTTCAATGCACATATTATCCATTCATATCGTATCCAATATTTTTTTCTGGGAACGTAAAATGAAATATCGACTATTGTAATAGCACATCGCTATAAAATTTAACACAAAAGATGGCGTTCTTTGCAAGCATGAGGACTGTCATGACACATGACGTCACTTTCAACGACGAGAAAATGCGCATAGACAAAATTTCGTTATCTTTTTTAGCCTACGTAATATCAACATTTGTTAAAAAGAGACAAAGAGATTTTGTTAAGTTCTATGTCGATTCTAACTGTATTAATAAAACTAAATTTGGTATAGAACATTGTTGCACTTCTTATTATATTCCTATTTCTACTTATCTATATAGTAGAATTCACGTTAAATCTGTGGTCCCATTTTTTTAATCAAATGCAACTCAA
>NJDD01004355.1:191795-216470 GCA_002245505.1 Calephelis nemesis
TATATATATATATATATATAGGGGAAGGTTGCTATGATTGGACCACTTAAATTTATCAAGTAATTTCTTACGAAATATCATCGAAAAATGAAAACCATTTGTAGGGATATGATGCTGTTTATGTAAATTAATGGTATTTAAATTATTGGTAATGAAAGTTGATAGGTTTTCGAAATATACTAAGATAACTCTTCAATGAGGAGTTGCCATCATTGGACTTAGAAATATTTGTATTAACGGTCCAATGAAGGTGACTAAGTGAAACACAATATAAAAAATATTTTTTAATTAATAAGTAGTTTTTGTAACAATTATAATTTTCTACTTCTTCGAAAGCTTTTTTGTTTTTCCCGTTCAATCTTCTTTTTAATGTAGCTTTTGGTAAACCATGGATTCGAA
Organism: Calephelis nemesis; assembly: GCA_002245505.1. NCBI lineage: Eukaryota > Metazoa > Arthropoda > Insecta > Lepidoptera > Riodinidae > Calephelis > Calephelis nemesis. The sequence goes on from NJDD01004355.1 coordinate 192,195, forward strand.
TCGCTTCGTTTATTCTAATAGTTTTTTTCATAACGATTCATACTAGTTTCATTCCAACAATAATATTTATCTTTTCTTTCTCTGTCGACATTCTGAAATATAGAAATAAAGTCTAATTGTAACAAAAAGTTAGGTAAGTATCAAATACGTTAAAAATACCTACACAATACGAAAATCTTTAGGTGTTTATTGATTTTGATATTGCATTTCCGATATTGCTGCAGTTTACATACATATATTTAATTTTTTTATGAGTATCAAGTAAATGTAAACGAAATTCATAAAGTCAAAAACATTTCTTAGGATTATACTAAGTGAAAATAGGTAATTAACTAAGTTTCTTTGATTGGGCTGGTCCAATGGTGGCGTCACCATAGTGGTCCATTGATGAAAACTAGGTATATAAATAGAACGAAAGCTGGTATTAAAAATCGTGCAAAATTTGTTACAAAACTTCATAGTCTTTGTGAGCACAGATAAATTTGCTATTTGATATAATAAAATCATCAAATATGAAGAAATACAATACTACTTACATCATTTTTTTGATGGCACCGCTCACCGCTAACACATATACTCCCGTCACTACTTGCCACGCGTCACGAGCGCACTGAGGTTTAGTGGAGGGGCAAGGGGATCACTACTGTTGCCTATGAACGCATTCGACTTGCTGTGACACGCATAGTTTTTGAAAAAATTAGGTGGTCCAATGAAAGAGCCGGTCCAATGATCGCAACCTTCCTCTATTGATGTAGCACTAACTGAAACGAATATCATACCCATCACACTGACACCAAGAGGAAGAACCAATGAAAATCAACCTCCAATCTAAAATTTGTACAATGAAAAACAAAATTTAGGGCCTATTATCTTATTTCAATATTTGTTTGTTATGCTTATAAGGAAGTATCTCCACGCCTATATCCCCGACGTGTTAGGCAGAGACACACAGGGCACCTACGACTAGTTGATGACACCATATCCCGCAATCCCCAACCGGGTACATACCCAATCCCGGGCAACGATATTTTATTGGAAAATTAAAAAAACGCGTTTTCAATTTGTTTTGTTGCCCGACCCGAGACCGAAGAGTCAACTCCGACGCCGGATCGCTTGCCAATAGCGGCTTATAAGGAAAACTTGAGACTTCTAAACTCTGCAGTACAAAAGTGTTTGTTGCTAAAAGTTCTGCGAGCATCAACAATTTGATTCCAGGCAAATTAGTGCTAATAAAGCTTGCTTAAAACCTTGTTAATATAATATTTAACAAGACTCATAAATATCTAAATGAATACCTATTTCGCATAGTCCGTTTATTTATTATAATACATATTTCCCGTCTCTGGAATGAACTTCCTCCTCACATAAGACAATCCCAATCAAAGTTCTCATTTAAGAAACACACTCGTAAATTACTTCTAACAGGCACATAAGTAGATTACGCACATTATATTAGTAGATTTACGCACTGTGGTTGTATAATAGCTGTCATCATTTGTTTCAAGCACCTGCATTGTTGTTTTTCTGTTGGTCCAAAGGTTGGCTGGTAGAGAATGTTAGCGCATTAAGCTCGCCTTTTGTATAACATATAGAAATATGGTGTACAATAAAGATTAAAATAAAATAAATAAAATAAATAGTCACCACGCCTCAATGAAAGGATTAATTTTGCTAATCTTTTTTGTTGTATTCGTTTATTATGTTAGGTTATTACTAAAAACAAAAACCAGGAAAATGGGAAAAACAATGCTTTAATCCATACAAACTGTGAGTAACAATATGAGATTGACATTCAGCACATCTCTCAGGAAAAACATAAAATAAATGGTTGTTGTTAACCGACTCAATAAAGGAGGAGGTTCTCAATTCGACTGTATATATTTTAAATTATTTTGTATACCAGGCCCATATTACTCGACACACAGCCTAACGATTTGGATGATTCTTTTTAGAAAAATAGTTCATAATTCCGATTATGATCCAATAAGTAGTTTTTGAGTTATACTAAAAAGTGTATACATGTCTCAATCATAATTTAATCTCATTTATCTTGTCAAAAATTTTTGCATTATTAAGTATAACTCAAAAACTACTTGCAGGATTTTATTAAAATGATATAATTTCGGAACCATTTGAAACTTTTAGAAATCAATTTGCGACTAGGAACCCAATGAAGTAGTTGGAGTTGGTTTTTGCAGTTTTTCTGCTCTTAATTATACGTCACTAGCTGTTCCCGCGAACTTCGTCCTGCCCGTTCAATTTGTATAGGAATAATTAAAATGTTATTTCACCCTGTTTTACGCACAATCGAATAGGATAAAAAGTACCCTATGTCCTTCTCTTCGTTCTAAGCTACCTCCTCACCATTTTCAGCCTAATCGGTTCAGCATCTCTTGAGTTGTAAATAATCTAACACCACTTTCTTTTATACTTATAGTTTTATTCTCGTATCGTTTTATAGGTATTATCCAGTATAGTTTAGAGTTTTATAATCACAGTCATCATGCACGCACGGTCATCAGATAAGAATAGTCTAATCTTGACTATGAATGACTTTATAGCAGATGTAAAATAAGCCTTTATTTTACTAATTGCTTACGCGGAGTTAACAAAATAAAGGCTTATTTTACATCTGTTAATGGATTTCCGCAAAGTAACGCCTGATCCAATAAAATATTTCTTAATGACCTGCCTAGCTTTTCAGGTTTAGCTGTTTCGGGGACTCTTGACATCACCTCCGGATAATACCCATTACACGAGTGATTAGATCGTGGTACGACAACCTACGTCTCCCCGGGTACCCATGTACATCCACGCACATTTGCATTGTTTATCTGTTTTGAAAATCTTTCCACATCACCAAACCTTTTCTCATTTTTACCCCAACACTTACCTACTTTCAATTCCAAACTTTTTCTTTACTGTTGTTGCGAATGCGGAGAGCAAGTATAACACCAGAGATTTTCCGTAACGCTCTCGTTTCGGCCACATTTCATGATTTTTCTGACATGGGTTCCTAATTCTCGCTTCCATAAAGTAAAGTAGGACAAACACAGGACCACAGACCACCACTTCAAAAAAGCTAGACAGCTCCGTAAGAATCGTGACACTTGCCACTATAACTACTCTGCATTCCTCGCAAGGGACTTGCGTGAATATATATTTGTATATACCACCACGGCAAACAAATAAAAATGTTCGCGCTTTTTTGCTTGGCTTGTAAAACGTGATACTAGGAACCACCAAATTGAATGTATAGCGGCGTCTTGTAATTGTATGTCTATTATTGTAATTTGTATTTATTGTAATTATCACGAATCTAGTTTCCTAATTAAACTAAAGTGTTTTTATAAAAATTCTAAAATATGACTACGTCACAGTTGTTTTCGACGCTGATACGTCGATGGCTCCGCTAATAGACAAAAAAACCGCTCGCTTGTATGAGCCCTTAATTTTTTGCACATTGTAAAATGCTCTGAAATTTAAAATTCGAATGTTTTTTTTATGTTTGTAAATCTTTACAATTTCTTGTTTCCAGTGATGGCGTTGATGAAGGCATAAGATGGCTAGTGGATTGCATTAAAAGAAACAGCATTGATCGACCCGCACGAAATCACGATGATAATATATAGCCCAATTAATTGCGAGTTGTGACACCAACCATAATAATTTATTATTCATTCTCATTCTACTAATACGTTGAATAATAATTAGCTTCCCTATTAAGATAACGACGAACCATTGTTTTGTACAGTATTGAATATTTGAAAATAAAACATTATACCAATATTGTGTCTATATTGCTATCCTTATTTAGTGATAAATAGTGCTTTGATAAGAGATACGTAATGACTGGATATTTGAGGAGCACCTGCACCTGATAAAACACCTCTGATAACAGTTTAGTTTGCACTGTCGTGAACTACTGTGGTATCTACTCAAAGAAATGTTTCAGTAAATGTTTACTTGTTTTGTGTGCCTTAAATTATTTGGACAATGGCATATCCTATGTACGAAGTGGATTGGAGTGTTTTGCCACCCGAACAGAATAGGAGGTAGGTATATTTTAAAAACAATAGATAACATTAAACAACAAATACCAAACAGAAGACTAGTTTCGAACAGAGTTCCTGTTTAAATAAAACCAAATCGTGTCGAAAATAAATACATATTTTTTTCTTCTTATTTATTAGGTTTATGGTTTTATACTGATTTATGGTAAGTACCTAACTCAATGTTACCACGTCGTCTTTTCCACAAAAAAATAAGCACAGCATGAGTTGTCACTTGTCAATTTTCTTAGTCATAACAAATACTCTGTTTATTATAACAAAAAACCTTCTCACTAAATAAATCATGATATTTGCATTTTCAATTTATTTTCCACAATAATAGAGTTACCGTAAATCAACCTTGCATAGCTGTTCATTGCTCATTTGATTTATAAAAAAATTCGAAAACGAGTCATGTCATGACGAACGTCGAACGGCCATGTTGAATTTCTTGCAACGCAGGAAATGTCAGCTGGTGGCTGCTGTAATAATTTTGTTAAAAATCTGTGATAAGAAATTTATTTGTAGGCTTTTCTGTGATAAATCGGCAAATCTGGCTAATATCGAAATCATGAAAGTGGTTTAGTTTAAAGTGAAAATATGATATTTTACCAAAAGTGGCATACGATTTCTCTTGCATTTTTATGGTTTGTGACAAGATAAAATGGTTATAACCCTGACTTAACCCCTATTGTTGTTCTTAATTTTATTATTTTATTTATTTTATGTGTTCATAAGTGATGATTTTGTAGTCAAGTGTAATATTTGTTTTGGTTATTATTGGTATTGACAAATTGCACCTGAAGTCAAGAACTCTACCAGCAATCTAGAAAGGAAATCTTTTTATTTTTCTTTGGAATAGTTGAAGAAAATAAAATGAACGGATCCGAGTCTGGGTATGTTTTCTTTAAAAATATTTATTACTATAATTTAACTATAAAATGTTCTTTTGACATGCTGTAAAATAATATACAAAAAAACATTGTTTATTTTATTAAAAAGCATTTATACTACATTGGTACTTGTTCAGTCTTAGCAATAAAATTTTCATTACAATTACTCCTAAGTAAGTATGTGATATAAGTTTTGATATAATTAATTTGTTACTTAAGTAGAGCACAACTATCTAAAATTGTGAAAAATTGTTCATGTTTACTTTTATAGTACTCAAATAACATTTAAAGTAACAAGAACCTGGTGTGGTTATATTGAAGGCAAATAGGTGTGTTTATATAATTAAGGCTGCATTATCTTATAGTACTGACTACTCAATATACTTGTTGAGTAAATCACAACATGCGAAGTTCAAATAAATTACTTACAGTAGTGATTAAACTGAGTATTTATTATCTGTAAATATACTAACTAGAAAAGTAATTCTTAACCTTATTTATGAGAACTTGATGCTGAAATGGAGACTACAATGAGCTGCCATCAACAGTATAAAAATGTACAGCTGTTAGAATGTCTTAGAAATTTAAAAAAACTGAAAATGTCTTTTCATATTGCTTTAAGTTTGTGTGACGAAAATTTGCGTTTTTCTAGGAGATTGATTTGAATGATGAGAGTATATTATAATCTATTTTTAATAGTATCATCTATTATTGATGATTTTGCATAGTGCAGTAAATGATTGATTGCTATATCACTGTAGATAAATGGCAATTCGTGGGCCTAATAACACAAAAGTGTTTTTTTTGCACTTAAAACTGGGTTCCTAGTTTTTATATGGGATGTGTTGAATTTAATAACTATTAAATATTTGCTAGTAGAATAAATTAGTAAATTAATTTTTATAGAACCTAGGAATATGGCTTATATTGTATGGCTCTCTCTATATTGTCCCTCACATGACTAACTCTCTTATCTCAGTTTAGACAGTTTCGAGAAACCCCTTTTTACAATTTGGTCATTTTAAATTTAGTTTCTATTTATACTTGATGTGTACCAATGTTCGTACAATTACGTGAGTTAGAGAAAATTGTAGATAATGAATATAGGAAGATATTTGCAGTCCTAAGTCCTAACTCAAATCGCCGAGGGACAATATGTGCCAATACTATTAGATAATATGTTTATTTATTAGAAGATTGCTATTTATTTACATTTAAAAAATACATGTAGATACCAAAGTTTCTTGTATCACTTATGAATTGTCATATTTAAAGAAAATACAACATACAATGTTAATCAAATATGCATTTTGTTGTTATAAAACACATGTTGCTATAATTTTTTAATTAACTTTAATTAGGTTACTTTGTATTAAATTATTATAATTCTTACCTAGTTATTTATTTTAACTTCATTGTGGTAGCTTGTTTCAACGCCTTCCCTAGAAAGGACCCAGAACCTTATCCATTAATACCACAGTAGCATCACTGTTCGCCACTGAATAACTAATATAATATTAATTTAAAATTAACAATGAATTATTGTGATATAAAAGTAGTAAAAATAATTTGGTTTAGTAAATTTAAATATTGCTAAAACATTTAGTTGGGATGTAAAATTTACTTCTATTGTATGTCATGTTGCATTAGTCCTCTTATGTATGCTAATGTATCATCAATAGGAAGCACAGATGGAAGTGACTACTTTGGTTGATCATATTGTTTATGAAGAGTATTATGTGAATCTAAATTTTATTATCTCTTTAATATAAAAATTCTTAGCATTGTATACATTAAAAACAATAATTTAATACTGAAGTTAAAAATACAGAATGGAAGTAATCCTTAGAAAGAAATGTGTACATTGTAATTGTGAACAGCTTTTAGGTCAGTAAATAATAATAAATAAACAAATTATACAAATTAATCTTACCCGGAAGAAAGCAAATCATATGCTTGTGTTATGGATATTACTCAGTAGTACTAATACATAGAAATGCTTAGATAACAGCTACCAAAAGTACCAAAGTACAGACATTTAGATGTTTATTTCATAAATGTTTGCTCATGTCTGAAATTGATTTCTTGCCTTGTGGTAAGTGTTTAATTCCTAACCCAAAGTGGCAGTTAATAAAGAACAGAGAATAAGCTTATAGAATTGCAGAAAAACCAAACCACATTATCATCTAGTACATGTCGGAAGAAGCCCATAAGGCCACTTAACGAAGAAAGTGCACTTTATTAAAACAGATTGAGAGACCAAAAATGTCTTAAAAATCTGAATGATGATCTTGAAAAATATATCTTCAATATAAAATTTGTGCTGTCCACGGTAGTGATTTGAGACCAATAGCTCTATAAAATAATTGTTAGTTAGACCTTGGTGGTTTTTCTGCTGAGCACCAACTAAATTTATTTTAGGAGTGTGCTACCTCTTTCAAATGAAAACAAAATAAAAAAAGAAACATTTTAAACATGTCAGATTAGTCTGGACAGTGTGGACTGGACATTAAGTTGTGATGTTCTTATTCAATGTTTTCTGAGGAATAGATTAAAAGCATGGAGGTAATATATAAACGGGAGTGAGCACTTTTTTTATAAATGACAGTAAACATTCATTCTTCACAATAAAGTGTATATTGCTCTGACATTATAAAGTAGAGAAAATGTGCCAGACTCATACTAGAGGATTGGGTTACTCACACACAGTTGCCATTACCATCCCATCAAAACAATAATTTCATGTAAAATGTTTCTAAAATGATACAATCTCGTATTATAAAGCTTACACTATTACAAAATTGTCAGGTGTCATACAGATCCAAATTTTCATATGAAACAAGGAACCAAACGAAAACTTTGAGAAAAGGTAGTAAGGATTGCTTCGCTTTTGCTGGTTTTGGCAGGAACACTGCCGAGTACCTAGATGTCACATCTAAAAAAAGCTTATTAAATAAGAATAACAAAGTTTAATATTTCCAAAATATTCTGCAATAATTTAATGTTATGTATGTCTTAAAGTAGTAGGTACACATTCTTTACGCCTTACAAATGCAAAATAAGACATTGCAGATATATTTCTTTTTTAATGTTGAAATAATACTTCGAATGTATTTCAGAAATATTTTTAGTTTATTAAACTATTATATGAAATAATTACTGCTACAGTTAACAATCAAAGTAGCTCAATTGTTAAGTATCATTTACTATAAAATAAATCCCTGACATCTCTGATGGATATATTATTTATATGTCAATTTGTTAAAGCCCCATATCATACGACATGTTAAAAGCTGTTTCAAGGCAGAGCCACCGTCAAATATCACTATATGAGCTTGAGTAACGATGCCACCGTTTTACTCAAGACCCTGACACGACTTTCTTTAACGACTTATGATTAATTTTAAATGATTGAAACCCGATTTTTTAAATCGTGTATATACGTTATAATCGTGCAAAGTTTAATCATTGCGATTACTTGCAATTGCTTACGCTAGTGCCAGAAACTGAAAATAAATTACGCGGGCGCAATTGTGTTTCGCTGTGTGGCCGCAATGACTTTACTACGCACGCACAGGCAATGCGATATGACATATACTTATTTGCTTCACCACCTTAAAACACTTGCAATCCATCAATATGATAAAGCAAAAGAGATGCCATTCTCTACTATGTTTTCTATGTCTTTACATTCTTTTTTTGAATAGAGCCCAGTCCAGTTTATATTACGCCTATGATTAAAAGTCTATAGAAATGTTATGTACAAATTAATCTGAAAGACGAACTTAAAAGTTAGTGGGTGTGTAACAAAATGACTATAACTAAACCACTAAAAATTGAAAAAACTAATCTAAGAGATAGATTTAATGTTTTTTTTAAAAGTATCTTCACGCCCATATCCTCAAAGAGGTAGGCAGAGGTACAACCAAGGCACTCACTACCAGCTGAAGATACAATATAAGATAGAAGTCCCACAATGTGATAGGTGACAAGCCTATCGCCAATTGGGCCCGAGCAACGTTTTTTTTATTAGAAAATTGGAAAAACATAATTTGCTTTTTGTTGCCCGACCCGGGATTCGAACCCGGGACCTCATGCAGTCAAGTGTTTTTATAAGATGTTTTTTTTATAAGATATTTTTAATATTAAAATATAATTAATTTTAGATTGGCGTAATGTTTTTTTGATTCCCAGCATGAGTCATTTAAACTGACCTCTGCTTTGAATTGCAAATTGTAAACACTTAGAGTAACTGAATTAAAGCTTAGGTATTGTTTTTGAAGTATGTACACAAATTTTGACCTTTAGCTGTGTAATAGGTTTACTGACATGGTTTATTGTTTGGAGGCCATTGTTAGGATAGCTCACAATGACCTGACATTCAATACATACGCCCTATTTATGAGAAACTATATTGTGACATTCATTATCACTGAAGGTGCTAATTTTGTGATAACACATTTTATAAGACTAGTGTGCTGTGAAGTCTAAATTTGATCCTTAAAATCAATTTTTTTTCAAATAATAGTACTTATCTCAAAATAAGATATTTAATATTAAAATATTAGTATGATAGATTTTATAAAGGTGTAGACAAAGTATTAAAAAAACTTGCATTAAAGATTTATTACTTTTTACACCTGCAAAGAACATGTAGACCTAATATATAATAATAAATTTTTAATATTCAAAAACGCTATGTGTAATTACACATACATATAGTTACACATTTTGTTTGACTTAAAAGTTAGTACCTACAGTTTTTATCCTGATGCCTAACCAGATTTTCATAAGAGGAATAAAAACAACAATAATAAGCAAAAGTTCTAGGCAATAGCAAGTTTCCTTAAAAAAACTTATACTATATATTGTGATGACAGAGAGTATTGAGAGCCAAATGTCACAATTATTGTAAATCTCCACATTCTATTGATCTGGGTTCCATTGCAGAATAGACCATCTGCCTCCTTGCCAGGCAGCTCGTAAAAGGCGAACATAGGCTTACCGTCTTACTAAGTGGTAGAGTTTCGCAGCGACTTGCCCGGATTGGAACCACCGCCTTACCTTTTCCTGCCACCATAACATCCAATGCTTGCCGTTGACGTGTTCCGGTTCGAAGGGTAAGGTAGCCGGTAAATTTACTTTTGCTCGAAACCTAACATCCTGGCCTCAGGTTGACAATGCACCATTACCACCTTTGGTGTCTCTAGGTGGCGTGAATTTCTTACTATTAGCAAATCCGTCTGTTTGTTTGCCTTTCATTATCATAGAAAACAACAAACAGATCAGACAGAACAGAACAGACTGCTTGATAAGTGATAACAAATGTTGTATATATTGGGAAAGTGGATTTAATATTTAAACAAATTTCTAGTTAAGTTTTGTTAACATTTCTATTTATTTCAGGTTTAACCCAGCATTTAACATTGCCACCATCAAGCAAGTGGTAAATGAGGCCATAGAGAGAGGTGAGTACACAAAATTCATTAATTAACTAATTAAACTGATAAAGGTAACACAAATTTTAGTTTCCAAAAAACCCTAGGTGGTGTTAGGGGCAAATTACTTACTGCAAGCTTTGTAATATTGATTCACCCAAAAACTATTGTTTTACTAGCGAATATGTATTTAGTAATTGATGCTTTTATAAGTACAAGTAAATTGTGTTAATCATTTAAGCAGCTTTTTGCAAAATTTTGCTTTAGTTTTTTTAGTATTGACCGCCTCATTGGTCGAGTGGCTAGCGTACACGCCTAACTACTGCGACCAACCGCGAGGCTCGGGTTCGATTCCCGACGGGGGCATGCATTTGTGTGATGAATATTTAGATGTCTGCATTTCCGGGTCTGGGTGTTTATTAAATATATTCTGATATCTATTTAATTATTTCTATGTATAGTATCGTTGACTAACACCCATAACACAAGCATACAATTTGCTTACTTTAGGGTTACGTTCTATTGGTGTGACTTGTCCAGGGATATTTATTTCTCTAATATTGCATTTTTCCTTATAATATTTCTTATATTAGGGAAAGATTTTGTAAAGCTTTTCATAAAAATGTCGCTTTTAATACCAAATAGTTAATTGCCCTGAGACTAGGATTTTATACTTCTTTGATAAGTAAATTTACCTTCTACGTATCTCTTTAATTTAGAAAATGAGAAGCACCAATATCACGAGTATAAAACAGTATGGAAACTTCTAATTTTAAAGAAATATAAATTTCACCTCAGAAAGAATTTAGACCCGCCGACTTTCCCAATTTCTACGTATGTTTCGCTGTATAGAAACTACCAACAACGTTGAACGACTTTTTTTTTGTTGTTTTTTGTTGTTGACAACACGAATTTTGTTGTTGACAACAAAACTTGCACGACAACGAGCCTTAAAGCTGAACTTTCGTAGTGCTGCAAGTTGAGTTGTCAAGATGAGTAGTCACGTTGTTATTTGCGCGAACTTTTAAAAAATGCCACGAACGTATTGCTTTGTTGGGATTAATTGACCCCATGATATTACTTACTTATTTGTAAACTACGTAGTTATTGTAAATCGATTGGTTGATCCCTACAGACTAGACTAACACATAAAAGAAAATAAAATGACAACCTCAATGGACTATAGGTAAATATGTTATCAACTAGGCTTTGTTTCCATACTGTTCCATAATAATGGTTTAGGTATGTTGTTGCCCCGTCACGTCCTATCGGATCCTCCGGATTCAGTAACCGCGGCAAACGCGAGCCTCCCTCCCAACACAAACTCACAGGACACTACATACACCATCGCCGCCGGTCCCGGCGACAAAGATCTCTCTTGCGCCCGGCGCCTAACGCCGAGCGAAGAGCCGCCACTATTCTTCCATCAAGTCCACCCAGTAACCAGAACGCGAGGTACGGTCTCCCGGGAGACAGCCCTTGTTGCTGGCGTTGTAGGGAACAGTCCAATTTATCTACTCGGTCCACAAAGCCCAGTAAAGTTGGAAAAACCGTAAGGTTGGCAAGTAGTCATTCCAAAAAAAAATGTTGCAAGACGCTTCCACCTAGTCTAATTGAGTGCACTAGCAAAATATAATACGAAATCAATTTACCTAGATACTATAAAACCTTAGATATGTAATACTAAAAAAACGTTTTAAGGCCCCATACTTAGTCAGCCAGAAGAGCCAATCACCGCACTTCCCCGTTCCATGATTACTATGAAATATTGCGCTCTAAAGTAAACGTCTTAAGCGACAAATCACTATTTTTGACAATAAAAAAGTAATTTGAAAAAAAGGATAAAACTGAAACACTTATCTTTTAGGTATAGTACTTATCTATGTTTATGTTAAATCTGGTGTCGATATTTTCACAATTGAAGTAGACAGTTGGGTTTTGCATTCCAAAAAGGGTTAACTTTTTGATTTTTTGCAAAGTGAAATGAATCGTGTTTTGGAAACACTACTCTTATAAATCATATTCATGTTAATCTTGTGTATTTTTGTCACCAAGATCCATGATTGCTTTGTATGAAAAAAACAGTATACTGCTGTCGTAATTTAGCATACATGGACCCTTAAGTTCTCTGTATGTATTTTGTCTCTTTAGATTACTTTTTCGATAATGCTTTAGTCACAATGCCCCATTGTAGCTTAATGCACAGTTCAGGAGATTATATTTCCATTTTAAGTAATGGCTGATTGAATTACCTAAATATCTGACAGGGACAATCCATACTTATTAATTAAACCATAGTTTGAATGCGAAAGTCCGTCTGTTACCCTTTCACAGCTAAAACTGGTGCACCGTTTTTGATAAAATTTACTATGCGTATAGTTAGGGATCCTAGTTCAAACATAGGCACCTTTTTTTTCAAAAGTCGACCCCTAAAGTTTGTAATTAGTATGAAAATCCACGCTGACCAAGTCGCAGATAAACAGCTAGTGTATTATATATATATATACATATATATCTATCTACTTATAACAACTAAATGGAAGGGCTACAAATACGATCCCATGATTAAAACAATTTTCATGTACCTACTTAGACATTTTATTTTCAATATTTAAACTTTTGTGATAGACTATACTTTTATTAATATGTTTATCATGTTGTATGAAATGTTTTGGTGCTGTTCAATATATTCAAAACATCATACAACATGATAAATATTTTTATTTTACTTGCATCTCAACCTACTAACTTATTTGCCGATGTAGTAAGAACATACTAAGTGAAGGAAAGCACATTGACCCCAATTGTTTTCATTGTCTTTTTCAAAACGATCTTCTTTGTTATACTATGCTGTGAAAAATCAGCATCAGTTATTATTTGCAAACTATAATTCAGGGTGTGTTCTTACTTTATGAAATTGATCTTTTTAAACTAACCTCAGGTGGTGCTGTCGAAGCTTTATAGTAATGTGTACAGATATATTGCATTCATTTGAAAAAATCGTCGGAGATTGGACTTGAGTCTGCACCCTTTCATTTCCTACGGACGAACGTTTTATTTATTTATTTAACCCAAGGATTCAACTCTTGTAGTGAAATTTCAAATACCACTCTAATCGGTTACGTCAGTAGTTATGTCCTTTAGCTACACAGAGCCCTTACCATAAGTTTACAGCTTGTCAACTTTGCTAAATCTCCTCGCTACCGTCTCTGTAAGTTAATTGTATCAAAACTTTGAACACCGCCTCTGTAACTAAGAAAAACACATTTTTAGACCAAAAATAGCATAGATTTCGACACGTAACTTGCCGAACGTAATCTATGCCAACACATGGTAAAGGCTTAGTTCTCAGTTCAGTTTTGCAGTTAAGCAATCCATATATTTTAGAACATATTTTTTAAAACATTGTTAGGTATGCAGCATACTAATTTTCTTTTCTGATTCTCACTAGGCTTTAAGATTACAATATTCTGATAGTGCATTAAAATATTTTTTTGAGTTTGATTTATTTATATAAAAAAAACGACGGGTTGAACTCCGCGAGTGCCGGCAGAACTGAAAACTTGAATATCAAAGTTGAGCATTTTTGATGTTTTGGAATGGTTAGGAAATAATTTTGCACGAATTGCTTTAATTATCAGTATGAAAGTACTATCATTTATGTGGTAGAATACAATATTCATTTAATGCGCTATCGTACACAAACATGACAACGCGAACATTCGCAAGCGCCCCGCGCCGTCTAAACGAAACAGCAGGCACAGGCCTACATTTCCGCCGCGTCGTAGAAAGAGAGGGGGATACTTCCTCTCCTACGCCGCGCCGGCTGTTTACTCTCCACCCGTATTACGAGTTTTCGATCAGGTCACGTGTCCTGACGCGAGTTTTTGCCATTCCAAAAAAAGTGCTCAACGCAGAAGTTTTCACTTCAAAAATGGAGACTTTATTTCAATACGCACTTGTGCATATTTTTGCTTCACTAACTTAAGTTTCGACAGCACGCCACACGCTTTTATTATATGTTAACACTTCCAATGCACTGATCAACGCTTTTTTGTGTGCGTGTCGTCCGTAACAGTCGCGCCGGTTTCAGTGCGGATGCAGACTCCAACCCGGCTCAGAGATTTGATCCGTCAGATCCGAGCCGCAAGGACCGCTGCGGAAGAGAGAAGCGTTGTTAACAAGGAATGTGCTTATATACGGTCCACCTTCAGAGAAGAGGATAGTGTTTGGAGGTGAGTTGTGGAGGTTGATTGAAAGATTTTTACCTCATCAGTTCTCTTAGTAAACGGTTGAAGTGTACCTAATTAAATTGGTAGTACGTATAATACTGCATAGTCAAATTTACAATTTGTTAAATATCAGCAACGTAATCTACAATTTGTATAACAAAAGGCTATGTCAAGCAAATCGATCTCTATCAGACATTTTCATCTAATGAAACTTCATTACTATTTACATATTTTACGTTTACATAAAGTAGGTAGAGAGAATAATGTATAACACACATAATAAACTAGTAAACAAGTAGAAAGAAAACTTAACAGTATATTCGACGTCTGCTTCTGACTTCAGATCCGTAATCTTTAAAATATACTTGTAGTTATCTCGCAGTGTTTGTAAAGAACTTTAAGGATTTAATTAAATAACTGATTGAAATGCAGCTATCATTTGCCTACGTTTTCTTTGACAAAAGAAAATTAATGAAGATTTGTTGTCAGTTCTTCAACAATAACATTGTTAGGTGATGACGTCACGCGGTGCTATCGGTTTTCATAAATAATATTTCCTCAATAATATCCGTCTGTATTCAGTATGTAAATGTCCCTACTTTACGACTTTCCGGCGGTATGATTTAATGTTCGTCTCTTACAATTCTTTAGACATGTGATTCTTATTGGGGGGGATTTAATGTATGTCGATTACTGATTGTATTATTATGACTCAGTAAACTGCGACGGAATTCAATTTAATTTTTCCCTATCGATATAGGTAGATATATCAATTTCACATCTCTCTTGTGTGGTAGACATTACGGGCATGACATCACGCTTGCTCCAACCATCCACCATGATCCATGTACAATTTTTGTCTGAAAAGCTGCGTATCAAGTATATATTTTAAAAGTTTAAAAAAATAGGACCACTAAATATTTGTAAAATAATACCAATAAAACTAAGTAACTGACGTCACCATCTAATAATGTACAACCATAAAGTAACATTTTGTGAATTGAAATCGACACATAGTTATATTACTTAATGCCATAGGCTAATGATTTTTGAAAATTCCACCCTATCAAAGATTCCAGAATTGTACCATCTAGGACGCTTCAGAGCCTAACATATATTTAAAATTCTAAAGTGTTTATCGATTCGTTAAGTAAGAACAAAAACTGTAATGGATCAATTTTGATCGTAATTAAAATCGTAGCCATGTTTGATTTTTGGTTGCTCTACAGTCTACTCAATTTGTTTGCACTATCAAGCGATTGCACTGATATATTCGATGAAAAGAAATATCTAATGATTGAATTCCAGGCTAGTAATAACAGGAAACGTCTAGATTATTCTTGATATACCTTATATCAGGGGTGGGCAAATTACGGACCGCGGGCCGGATCCGGCCCTTTAGAGTTTTTAATCCGGCCCGCCGAGGGTTTTTTTTAGAAAAAATATGAACCTCCTTAAAAAAATATTGGTCAAAATGTTAAAAGACCATTGAAATTTGAACAATTGAGGTACTGAATCGATACTTCAAACATAATATATTGCGTATTTCTTATCTTAGGACTTTAGTAATAGATTTTATTTTAATAAAGGATTGTAAAATAAAATAAAAAATGCTTTATGTTATCTTCATACAACGTTTTACAATCGCAATATTTACTGCTATTTTTACGTGTCTTAATAAACCGGCCCGCCTCAAGATTAATTATAATTTGCTGGCCCGCCATTAGAATTTTTTTAACTCACTGGCCCGTGGTCAAAAGAATTTGCCCACCCCTGCCTTATATCAAGGGCAGCTCTAGCCTTTGTGTCAGGGGGGGAGGGGTCACATACTTGTGGTTAAATCAGAGAGGGCTTCAAATCTAATAATATGATGTTTGACAACATACCTTTTATTAACAGTAATTTTCATTTAATATGAAAACCTACATAATATCCTGTGCAACATTATTTTATGAAATATTTACATATGACGTCGTCGGTTTTAGATCAACCAAAGTTCTATTTAATATTTAAAAAATCTGAATTAAAGTCGGTAATAGTCAAATAGCAGATATATCCGATTAAAAATAGGAAAAACAACCTAGCTACATTCATGACCCCTATGACCTTCCCACCCCTTTGGATCCGCCTTTGCCTTATATTTTTTTTAAATATGTTTAGATGTCGCAACATCGCCAAACTGCTGTACATCCATATGCTGGGGTACCCAGCACACTTTGGACAGTTGGAATGCCTAAAGCTCATAGCCAGTCCGCGGTTCACGGACAAACGCGTGGGCTACCTCGGCGCCATGCTGTTGCTCGACGAGCGGCAAGATGTCCACCTTCTCATCACTAACTGCCTTAAGAAGTAAGTACTTAAACTTATTTTAGCTATTCTAGCTAGGTGATAAGAGTTCTGCTTGAACTAAATTGGTTAATGATTTTATTGCTATGCCTTATTGTATCAGTGCTCACCATTGTTCTTTTGACTTAGACCATTACGATACGCACTACGTGGTTGTATCAATCCGGTAATATCTTTGCAGAACTTTATCACGGAACATTTAGTAATTAAAAACTCGCGGTGTAAGTAAACAATAACAAACGCGTTACTGAAGAACAAAAAACCCGACTGTACAAAAGTTAGCATAAATATTAAAGATGTGATAATATGTATTTTATTAAAATCCTCTAGTTACCTTTTTACCGCCTTGTTGGTCGAGTGGCTAGCGTACACGCCTGGCTACACCGATTAACCGCGAGGCTCGGGTTCGATTCCCGACGGGGGCAGGCATTTGTGTGATGAACATTCAGATGTCTGCATTTCCGGGTCAGGGTGTTTATTAAATTTGTTCTGGTATGTGTTTAAGTATTTCTGTGTATTAGCATAGCTGACTAACACCCATAACACAAGCATATAATTTGCTTAGTTTGGGGTTAGATTCAATTTGTGGAACTTGTCCAGGACCATCAAAAAATCTTTGCTTTGTCTTCTGCGGCATATGCAATGAGCGGCTAACTCTCTTTAACACTGATATCGTAGTTAATATTCGCATCTCACTGCTCTTACTCCTTCGCATAACTAACGAGTATATACTTGGGTGGTTGAGAAGAATCACAATCATCAATAAAATAAAACCATTCGTCAAGTGGTTGGGAAAATAATAAAATACTTTTTGTTTATATTAGAGATGTGCCGATCATGACTTTGGCCGACTAGCCGACTACCCGATTAATCGGCTACAAAGACGACGCTAGTCGGCACATCCCTAGTTTATATATTTTATAGAACGATACGCGTTAGAAATGAAGCCAGGGATATATTTAATAACATAATAAACAACACGATAGTTTGTAAAGCAGGATGCCAATAATGTTTAGCACAGATAAAATAAGGCTCGTCACCCGACGTGTCATGTAATTAGAGCGGCTACATGGGGACGGCAGATGACGTCTTGTTGACTGAACGATTTAACGGCGTCTTCTTGATGTGATGCTGTCAACGTGCGATTTATTTTTTGATTAGAGCCCACTTTTTATACTCTTGCGTTTTATTATTATTATTACTAACTCTTTATTGTACACAACTGATATTACAAAAAAAAAATGCTTAAAAGTAAAAAAAGTACAAAAGGCGAGCTTATCTCTAATAAAAGAAATTTCTTCCAGCCAACCCGTAAAAGGAAAGTAGTAGATGAAATAAGTTTATGTATTGAAGATACCACGGAAACCGAAAACAAGAAAAAATGCTATAGTAGAGCGCGTCATTTCCTGTAAAAGAGTTAGGCTGAAATGACGCATCTCACTATCTTATTTGCGTCTATGAAATTGGAAATACACGTAAAACAGATCAGTATAATTAACCATATTTTGAATTAGTTGTTCAAATAGTTAAAAAATTGTCAGCACGCGAGCAAGACGTCCCGTTCCATAGAGTATGACAGCATTTCTGTTAACAAAGAGCATTGCGGATGTCACTTGTCCTAAGTTGCTATCGCAATGTTCTTTGACCGTTGACAGATCTGTACACACACAGATTGTATTTCTCAAAAAAAAACGTGACGCACACACAGGGTCCTGTCACTTTAGCTAAGACGATCTCAATATTCTACGTACGTAATTAATTTCAAGTAATCAGTTGCATAGTAAATTAGAAATCGTAAATTATTGTCCGCTATGTTTATCGCAATGACAGTTACAGAAACATCACGAATTAAGCTGAGAACATACTATCGAACGCGTCTTGCAGTCGTCGCTTTCAGGGTATCTAGATAATAAAAGTATACTGAATCTTACACATTTTCGGACGTAAGTCGCTGACGTAACTTTTAGAGTTTGGATGTACGAAAGATATTTGGCTTACTGGACGTTTATGTCAGTCGAAAACATGTACACTTTTATCTGTCGCGGCTGTAAACCGCCGATAATATGTTTCCAGCTTTAAGCTCAAAGTTCAGTTAATGTAAGAAGAGTTATTCAACAATTCGGAGTAACATTAATGTAGTTTGACACTTAAAAATTGTACTTATCATTTTCGTCTATGTGAATATGAAAAAGTGTACAAATGGTGATTGATGTCCATAAACTTTGTCAAAGATAAAATAAGCTTTGTCATATAACGTGACATGTAATTAGAACGAGCTACGCGGAGACGACAAAGTTTTGTTGTCTTAACGACTTTACGGCTTCTCGATTACACCTTGTTGATTTATTTTACGCTAACGCTGTATAATAAATATTTTTATGTCTTGCTATTGAAGATAGTTACCAAGAAAACAGAGCATACGTATTATTATTATTAATTACAAAGCTATGTGAAGTTTATCATAACGGCGACTACGTAGACTTCATCTTTATTATGTAATAAAAATTGATTTTTTTATTTAAGGATCTATTGGAAACAGTTGAATATAATAAGTTTTGGTAAAACCGGCATTAACGCTAGGACGATAGTCTACGAAATCTGAGGTTTCAAAAATAGGTTATAATAAAAATGGGATCTGTAAAAATGGTACCCATAAAGCCTGGTAATAGGTTACTTTTGGTTCCTCATCTAATGAAACATGTAAAATAAGTGCAGCTATGCGAAGACGGCAAGAAACGTCTTAGTGATCGAACTAAAGAACTTTAGACCGTCTTTTAATTATTATTATACACTGTACTGTCAGATTTATTTGTGATTGCAACCTAGAACTTCTATGATCATTTTATTTATTTATGTGATATGTATTGCAGTTGTTAACCAAGAAAACTTGTTTTGATATAACAGTGGC
The DNA here is from genome assembly GCA_002245505.1 of Calephelis nemesis. NCBI lineage: Eukaryota > Metazoa > Arthropoda > Insecta > Lepidoptera > Riodinidae > Calephelis > Calephelis nemesis. The sequence goes on from NJDD01004355.1 coordinate 212,064, forward strand.
CAGGCAGAGACAAGGAATTCCCAATGTATATTAAACTAGCTGTTCCCGCTAACTTCGTTCCGGCCGTTCAGTTTGTATGGAAAAAAATAAAATGTTGTTTTTCCCAATTTCCTCACAATCGAACAGGATAAAAAGTATCCTATGTCCTTCTTCCGGTGTAAGCTGCCTGCGCCTACCGAATTTCAGTCTAATCGGTGCAGCCGTTCTTGAGTTACAAATAGTGTAACTAACACCACTTTCTTTCTGACCGCCTCGTTAGTCGAGTGGCTAGCGTACACGCCTAACTACGCTGACCAACCGCGAGGCTCGGGTTCGATTCCCGACGGGGGCAGACATTTGTGTGATGAACATTTAGATGTCTGCATTTCCGGGTCTGGGTGTTTATTAAATTTATTCTGGTATCTATTTAAGTATTTCTATGTATAGTATCGTTGAATAACACCCATAACACAAGCATATAATTTGCTTACTTTGGGGTTAGATTCAATTTGTGTAACTTGTCCAGGAACATATAATAAAATAAGTTTATCGAAAAGCTTTTTTACAATGTGAGGACTAACGATAGGTAATAAGAAAAATAAATTGTTTGTAGTTTACATGTATATACGAGGGTATGTATAAATACAACCTATTAAGTTTAGCACAGATAAAATCAGGTTCGTCAAATGTAATTAGAGCTCGAGCGGTTAAGCGACTACGGCAGACGAGGCCTTGTTGACTCAACGACTTATACGGCGTCTTCTCGATTATACACTGTGCGATATAATTTTTGATTAAAATCTTAATTTTAAGTTGAAACTACACTAACAGCGTAATATTAAGAGTGTCTTGAGATTTTCAGAATCATGTCTGTTCTCAAAGCAGTTTGAGGAGTCTGAACTCTCAGGGAGTTTATTTTACATACATAAACCTTCGAGCTTTGTTACTAATTACACCCTATCGTTGGTGAAAACTGACTAAATTTCTGGCGTGAGATATTATAGTACGCCGCCTAGAGACGCCGAAAGTGGTAATGGTGCGTTTCCAACTTGAGGCCTATATGTTAGGCCCAGAGCAAAAGTAAGTTTACCGGCTACCTTACCGTCCGAAACGGAACACGTCAACGGCAATAGGGAACGGAATAGGTAAGGCGATGGAACCAATCCGGGCTAGTCACTGCGAAACCTAGTAGGATGTTACGGTGTTAGTGACGGTTAGTCTATGCTCGCCTTTAATGAGCACCCTGGCAGGAAGACAGCTGGTCTGTAAAGGAGCCGGAACCAACACGGGGAATGTATATAAAATAATTAAAAATAGTCCAGTGATTGAAGTAGCGCGTGTTAGAGTATAGCATTTTTTTAAAAAATAATGAAAAATGTGTCACTGTATTTTTATGAAAGAGTATTTTTAATCAATTAGATAACAAATAAATGGACTGGTCTCCTGCGTGATGGATGATTTGCCATTTAATATACATGATAAGCGTTTCGCGTAATTTTATCGGCTATCCTAATAGGCAAAAGACAGTCAACGCGAAACTACCCCCTAATTAGGGTTGCGGTATTAGTGAAGTGACACTAGCATCTCACATACTGCTCCATAAAAAAGCAAAAGCACTGAAAGAATGAAAACATAGTACAGTAGTACTATTTAAATTATGCGCTTCGGTTATATTCGTTAAGTTTCGGAAATCCGTATGTATTTTAAAGATATCTATATAGAGTTGTTATTACACATAATTAATCATTTCGCTTAAATTAAGATGAGCTCAGTCAATTTGAAAATAAAATTAAAAAGTGTAAAGCGCATGATTTAATAGTAGTACTGTACATACATAAATTGTACTCATTCCTTCTGACATTCCTAACTCAACTCGTATATAATCTGTTTACTATACAGATAACTGTATAAGCTTATAAGCTAATGTATTTAGAGCGCATTTATGAATACAAAACTAGTTTTGTCATTTGAATATCAGATTTGATCGTTGGTTTGAGATGCGTGGATGACAGATGTAGAATCGCCAAGTGTAGCCACTTATATATTTTTATCCCGGAGGACAGCAAATATGCAGATGACTTTACTGGTGTAAGATATTGAACCTCGATCTTATACTATGTGTAAGGGTCTACCGAAAATTAAAATATTCTAGTATAACTTAGAAGTATGCACGTAAACAGTAAAACGTTTACTATTTTCTATTATACTTTTTCCTCGTGTTGGTCCCGGCTCCTTTGCAGAAAAGACTATCTGCCTTACTGTCTAGCAGCTCGTAAAAGGCGAGCATAAGCTTACCGTCACTAGTACCGTGACATCCTACTAGGTGGTAGAGTTTCGCAGCGACTCGTCCGGATTGGTACCACCGCCTTACTTATTCCTGCCGCCATAACGTCCAATGCTTGCCGTTGACGTGTTCCGGTTCGAAGGGTAAGGTAGCCGCTAAACTTACTTTTGCTCGAGGCTTAACATCCTGGCCTCAGGTTGGCAACGCACCATTACCGCCTTTGGTGTCACTAGGCGGTGTGAATTTCTTACCATCAGGAAATCCGTGTGCTTGTTTGCCTTTCATAATCATAAAATAATATACTAGTACGTAAAATAGAACATCGTCTATTAATACACATTACTAAAAATAACTTAGAAACCGCTTGTCAGGCCTTGGACGGATTTCAATGAGAAACACTTTCTGTATACTTAATTAAGCGCAGTATAACTGCAAAAACCGACTCCAACTATTTTATTGAGAGGTTTGATAATTCTATTTTCGAAAGGTAGCAAATCATTACGAAATGATCTCACATCAATTTTATCAACATGCTAGTATTAGTTTTTGAGTTATACTTAATAAAGCATACATTTTAAATGAAAATTAAGTACAACTCAAAATTAATATGGGATCACCTCGGAATCATCACCTATCTTTCTAAAAAAGAACCACAAAAATCGGTTGGCTATTGAAGAAGTAATCATGTAACATACGTGCAAGAAAAAAACACATTCGAATGAAGAATCTGCTCTTTTTTTTGGAGTCGGTTAAAAATTAAAAAGAATCAATATTCCTTTAATCAGGCTTTTCATCAAGTCTGTTGACTTCCAGAAATTCAACTGTAAATTTTGTATTTTATTTATATTGATTTTGACGTACATGTAAAGTTGCCCTAGCGTCTTAGTTAACCGTATCTAAAAATGAATATATCATCAATTAGTTTTCGATTTAATATTAATTTTATATGTTGTAATATAGTTATATAAAAATGTTATTTGGTTGTGAGTTTGTGATAGTACCTAGTGCTAATACAATTGGAGTCGGTTTTTCGTAGTTTTATTTAAATTAGTTGTGTTTTCTTTGATATCCTCGTCTGTTAATGTGTGTTCCCGCATTACGGGAAAACTACGGGGTTTAACGTGATACGGGTTAAGCTTTGATCAATTTTTGACTATTTGAAGGACAGAGGTAGAAGTTCACTTGGCCGTTTCCTGCTCTTCTATAAAAAGGCCAGGGTTGCCAATATGGTAGCAGAAATAAGTAAGACAGTGGTATTAATCCGAAAAACTAGTCGCAGGACTTAACCAGCTAGTCATAGGCTCAATTGATGCTCGCTTTCCAGAAGCTTCTTGTTAGGAATAATGTAAGAATACTTTCTAAGTACGAGTTTAACTATATTTTGTTAGCGGACGCAGTAAATTCATTTGAAACATAAATTCTAGAAGTTCTATTATTACTCGGAATTTATGAAAATAAACTGCCGTCGTCGGGGCTGCGGGCAATGCACTGCATCCACCCCTGCCTACATAACACCCACGTCTTCTATATTTTGCACAAATAATATTTCTTAGAAATTGTTAAATAAGCATGAAATTAGGATAAATGAGAGCGCTACAGAAAAAACTGTGGTGTCACGCTCGCTGACCGCATTCCGAGTGAGTTTGAAAGAAAGTGTTGGCGTAAAAATGGGAAAGGACATACACAATACCGAACCACCAGAAGTTCGGTATTTTTGAAACAATGGCAGACGGAAGATTGACGAAAGATTAATGCGAATGTGGATGGATTTAGGTACCAAGGAGAGATAAAAGGGATTGACATTTCACGGTCAAATTGATCGGGTTTTTTTCTCGACTAGGCAGGTCTGCAAGGATCGTGATATTTGGCACTCGATACCCCATCAGGGACTTGGCGTGAAGATAACTAAGTGACATTATTATTGAAATATAATATTTTGTGGGATAAGTGGGATTCCACGAGCTTTTTGTCGTTTAATATATGGGAAGTCCCTGCAGTGCCCGTGTAGGTACGACAGCTTGCGCTTTTTCTGCCGTTTGGGCATCGTTGCTTGATATTGTTTTGCTGTTTGGAAATTCGGATTGTCTTACATTTACTTGAACAAGAGGCTAACAGGAAAATGGCAACATCTTTTTTATTTATAG
>NJDD01004355.1:233287-253333 GCA_002245505.1 Calephelis nemesis
ACTCATAAACACACACAAGCACATTTGCATTTACGCACACATATGCGTGACTAACCTACGTTCACGTGCTTTCACGCACACACTTGAGTAAATAAATTTTAATTTTAATTTAATTTTTGAATTTTAATTTTAATTTTTTACGTATTTTTTAGTAAAAAAACATGCAAATGGTTATGTGTTTTTAACATTCCGTAACTGTTTTAATGTACTATTCACAATTTATTCTCTGTAGTATTGAAAATTGCTCTGGTTTGGACGAAGTAATGTCTACTGTATTCACTACTTTACTTGCAGTTCTTTTAACATCAGGACACAAACTTTTCCCTTAATCCAACTTTCGATATCTATCTATCTTTCGATGTTAGTTTTCAAGCACATTTCTTGGTGCAACAAGTTCAGAATTATAACGCCTTCCTTGTTTTCTTGTTTCCTCTTTATTCTTGTCAGCATGTTTTTTTATTTTCATAACCGACATTTTACACTTTTTCAATATATATAATCTGACTTTGTTAATACGTTCCAGGTTGCAGCGTGGACGATTGGTGAATACGGTGATATGTTAGTATCAGAAGCGAGCAACGCGATATCGATGGTGGACGACGATGGAGTTGGTAAGTTCTGGACCTTTATCGCAATGTGCATAAAATATTTCAATATTCTACGCCAAACTGAAATATGTCATACGTGCAACTAAGGTGACTTCTTGAGTTACAGCGTTGTATTGTACTAAAAAAGTATTTGCAGAATTAGAGGTTAGTAAATAGTCTCTGGACCAGTTCAAATATTCAGATAATTTTGTGTTTGCGTCAGAGGTGCAGCTAAGTCAAAAACTAGCAGTTTACATCATCATCATCATCAGCCGGAAGACGTCCACTGCTGGACATAGGCCTCCCCCAAAGAGCGCCACAAGTCACGATCACCAGCGGCTTTTAACCAGCGACTCCCCGCGACTTTGACTAGGTCATCAGTCCACCGGGTGGGAGGTCGTCCAACACTACGTCCTCCGGTGCGGGGCCGCCACTCGAGAACCTTTCCTCCCCAGCGGTTGTCGGTTATGCGAGCAATGTGGCCTGCCCATTGCCACTTCAGCTTGCTGACTCTCTGAACTATGTCGGTTACTCTCGTTCTCTTGCGGCAGCTTACGGTTCAATTGAAATGTTTCAAACTGATGTTGAATTGTGGGGGGGCGGTTTGCAGCTCCGGTTCAACATCGTGACTCATGAGCTGATCTGCGCTTAATGCGTCTAGAGTCTAGACATTTTATTTAAATAAATAAATATCCCTGGACAAGTCACACAAATTGAACCTAATTCCAAAGTAAGCCAATTGTATTCTTGTGTTATGGGTGTTAGCCAACGATTCTAATACATAGATATACTTAAATAGATACCAGAATAAATTTAATAAACATCCAGACTCGGAGATGAAGACATCTAAATGTTCATCACACAAATGCCAGCCCCCGTCGGGAATCGAACGCGAGCCTCGCGGTTGGTCGATGTCGTTAGGCGTGTATGTTAGCCACTCGACCAACGAGGCTGTCAAGGCTATCTAAAGTCAAGCCCAAACACGATGGGATAATATTGGATATTTTAGTAATTCCGATGGCCACCTTCCGCTGTTCTCATCTACTAAAAGTTGGTGTAAAGATGTTAAAGTATAGACGATAAAAAATTATAACATTTAATCTTACTTTAATAAAATAAGAAAATACTCTTTTACAGACGAGTTCACGCGTCCTTCTGAAGAATATGTAATAGACATATACCAGAAATTGCTATGGTCTACTCAACTGTCAATCACAACTAAGGAATACCTTCTGTTGTCGCTGGCAAAACTATCTACCAGATTCACGACAAGGCCGAGTCAAGAGTAAGTCTTTGAAATATGTAATTCGATGTCCGTTGAGCGTTATAAATTAACTATCTTCACGCCCGTAACCTAGAAGAGGAAGGCGGAGGAACAACCAGGGCAAACATAGGTATTAAGGTACTAATAATCCCACTATGTAATAGGTGGCAAATTGACGGCTTACCGGTAACTTATTCGATCCCATACATCGCTGTCATTATTTGAATTTTTAATTATTGAGCAAGCCTACCCAGGAGTAGGAAACGGGACCGCTTGTAGTCTATGCCTAAATCGGACCACTAGACCAAAGAGCCGATATTAAAAAAACACAAATATAATAAATGGAAAAGATATTTTTATTATTGCAATTAAAATACTTTTATTTGCACAATAGCAAATTCAATCTATATTTTGAGTTGCCTTTCCACTCATACTTGTACATCTTGTACCTGTTATCTCACTTTGCGTGTAATATCATGTCATTATAAGATCGCCATAAGATCACTTTACTACAGTAATGTTATTTATTCCAGCAAAATCCGTGTCATAATCGACACGTTTGGTTCACACATCCACATCGAACTTCAACAGAGAGGAGTGGAACTATCGCAATTATACAAGTACGTAAACATTCTTAATTATTTTTATATCACAAATTAAATATAACGAACTTTCCTATCGCAACACGATTTGATAACATCTTTGTCGTTTATTATCTAATACTCCAGAACAAAAGTAGATGTAAAAGTTAATATGCTTGTTTTGACTGTGTCAAATGTAACTGAATACCTAAACAATAAAATCTATTCACCGTCTGTTTTTTAGATATGATTAAAGCGTTTCTAAACTTTTGAAATTAAGAGACATGTCAATAAAATGTTTTAAAAGTTTGAGATAATACAAAGTATGTAGGTGCTGTAATAAAGTAAATGCATCAACATTCATTCTTAAAATGTTGGTAACATTTGAGGGATATTACCTTTTATTTGTAATTATATCGATCATGGTTATATTTTGTTTGCTGATGATATTACACATTTCAAAAAATTTTGTAAAAATTAAATTAATTCTGAATGTTGATAAAATAATACGTTTAAAAAAAGATTACATTAAACTTTTAAAATCGCATCGTTCGTTTTTGTCACACTTACCCTGTCGTCTTTACACTTTAAATGATACTGAATTTCATCCGCAAACAATACTATTCTATGATTATCCCTTACGTAGTAAGGCAAGTCATTTATGTATATGAGGAACAAAAATGGTTCCAAAATTGAGCCCTTGGGTACGCCCATGGTAACAGCAGCACCTGTCAACTTTATACATTTAATCTCAACTTTCTGAATTCTCTTGCTTAAATAGGAAATGAGAAGATCTAGTCACTTATTTTTAATTTCATAATGGCAAAGTTTCCTGATCAGAGTATTCAAATGCATTGAACAAATCACAGAATACACCGAGTGCATCCTGAGTTGCATCCAAGGCTTCATAAACTTTCTTTAACAATTTAACATCAGCATATACCAACAGTATATCTTACACCTCATATAAAACCAAATTGTTTATTATGAAATAAGCCCAATTGGTTAAAATGTAATAACGTTTGATTAAGTATAATTTTTTCAAATTTTTGCTAAGGGTAGGCAGAACGGAAATAGGTCGATAGTTGGTGGCATCAGACGAGCTTCCAGATTTAAATAGAGGCATAACCTTACTGAGTTTCATTAGGTCAGGAAAAACGCCGTGTGAAACATAACAACTGAATATTATAATAGCTAGGTATGGAGTAGCAACTATGTTTATTATTGAAGTTTATTTGGGAATAAGCCCATAAATCTATTATATTTTCCATCTTTAATATTTTAAGTAATAAATAAATTAATAAACTCGGATCGATAAACTGAATATTAGAACAATATACACTACATGTGATTAGAATTTTATCTGTAATGTTTTAGTTAAATAGATTTTTTGTGATATTGAATGTTGTGTGTAATATTGAGACATATTTGTGTTCCAGACAATACGCGCACTTGCGACCGGCGTTGCTGGAGAGGATGCCACCGATGGAGGTAGTGAGTAGGGAAGAGCGGGAAGACCGGGACTCCGACCGGGAAGACACGCCCGCGCACACTCACAACACGCAAGAACAGGTCAGTATACACAATTAGCAATGCACATAACCATACACGTAAATTGTAACGAAACTAATATCTAATGCTTCTTTTTTCTTTGTTTCCTTGCAGTAGAATAAAAGTAATATAGAGAGATAAAAAAAGTACCCTATGGTCGCCTCCAGGTTATAAGCCATCTCGTCTTTAATTTTCAGCCAACTTGATTCGGCCGTTCTTGAATTATAAATAGTGAAACTATTAAGACATTCTTTTATATATATATAAGATTTGGTATAAACATTAGTTCTAGTATTTATGCGATTGTTTTTTAGGAATATAATATTACAATGACTCACCGTGTTGTTACAAATAAATAGACATGGGTAGCATATTATTGTTTGGATATTAATTTTAGATAGTGTTAGTTGGTGACTCTTAATTCTATATGAATTGATTGACTCTGAGAATCCCTTTTGGCGAAACCTTATAAACTACTTTCATTCCTTCTGAGAACTTTTTTTAACAAAATCTTTTTAAATCCTTTTTAAAAATGTTTTTTAAATTGACTGAAATAAAAATAATTTAATTTTAAATAAATATGAAAAAAAAATATTTCGTTTGATTTCAGGACGCCTTACTAGACTTAATAATTGGATCTGAGCCGTTGTCGAACGGTGACGTGGAACACACACCCACAGCTCCCGCGAACAACAACACCGAAACTACCAATGTAAGTATTTAAACGTTACTAGATGTTTGCCCGCGATTTTGTCAGCTTAGAATAGTTACGATTTTCATGCAAATTGTCAACCCTTATTACAGGCAGGCCTTTGGGGGTTGATTTTGTAAGAAACAAACAGCCTATGTTTGTTCTTGGATCTGTTCCTATGTGTACGCATAATTTCATCAAAATCGGTTCATAGAGCCGTGTCATGAAACAGCAACAGATAGACAGACTTTCGCATTTATAATATTAGTACGGATAGTTTAACTCGTTCCACATTTAAAGGTCCTGTCATAAAAACTTAAAAAGTACTTAAAAATGTTCGGTTAGAAGTTATTGAATTGTGGTAATATATTTGTCAGGACATACTGGACCTGTTGAGCGGGTTGGAGCTGGGCGACAGTGGTGGTGCGGTGGCCCCGCCCCCCGCCAACAACAACCCGCCGCCGGCGCTGCTGCTGGACGGACTCTTCTCCACTAACCCCGTCGCGCCCACCACTCAGCCACCAGGTAATTTACCTTCACTAGTGGTCGCCCATTGGTCGAAATTCGACCATAATAAATTTTAATACCTTGTTGATAAGAACGCCATCTTCATTTTCTCAAGACCAACTACTTTGTTTCCAAACTGTATGGTGGGTGATCTTTTATCGTTATCACCAATATATTTGTTTGTGTGTGTCAAATGCATGGTAGTATGAGTAATGTTTTATTTATTGAATTAATGTACTTTATAAGCATCGTTATTGAAAAATATTAGCGTTCTGCACTTCTACACATAAACTATAAGTGTGCCAAATTTTATGCTCCTGTGTCTGCGCAATTTTCGTAAAAAGGGGTCCAAAGTTTTGGCATCACGTATTAATATATAGATATCGTAATTTACTTCCATACAAGCTTTTAGTGCTGTGAGTTTTAGAACGAGAGAATATATTACGCACTTTAACACAATCATTGACATACAGCTCCTTTAAAACCATAAAAAAATAAAATGATAACCATAAATTGAAATGCTGGCAACGTGTATAAAGTTTCACAAAATATTAATTTATATTCATAAAATATAAAGGATAATAATAGTGTATCAAAAATAGTCAATTTGCCAATTTGTTGAGACGTTGAAAAATATTGATACATTTATAAATCAGATTTTTTTTTATTTTGTTTTTCATAAAATACTTTCGATCGTACCGTGTAGATCATCGTCATTATACATGCCCCGTGAAAGATATTATTATTTTTGTTAATTCAAGCAAGTTTGGAGTACTCTTCTTTTTAATATTGTGCCTATTGCTTAAAAGTAAGTTTGCGACGGTGTTTGACGAAACATGTGTTGTGTTGCAGAGACTCGGTTGACGGCGCTGGAGCGTAACGGTCTGCGAGTGGAGCTGGGCGTGCGGCGCGGGGGGGACACGGCCCTCCGCCGCACCCACCGCACTCACCGACTTCCTCTTCCAGGCCGCCGTGCCCAGGGTAAGATAGCGCGCACACACACACACACACACGCACACGCACACATACACACACACACATACATACACGCACACTCACACTCGGGATAGAGTATCAAATGTTAATTTTTATTTTATTGCATAAATTTCCAGACGTTCCGGTTAGACATGATGTCACCTTCCGGCACGGTGCTGACGCCGCAGGGCGAAATCACACAAGTTCTCAAAATAACCAATCCATCCAAGGTAATGTATTTTATATAACAGATTTTGGTGATTATTTATGTATATTTCGTAGATATGAGAATGCTCAAACTTCTACATCCGTACAAATAGGTATTTCTTTGGAATGTCAACATAACAAACTTTATTTGAAATACGTAGCAACATTTTTAAAATGTCAGTCTCTATTTATGTGAGGTAATAATCGAAATAGCTAGGCCGATTTTGATTAAATTTGAGCAGAGAACGAAACAACTTAAAAATTGCAATTATCGGCTTGTTTATAATATACTTGAAGGGATGGGTGAATAATATTTTAATTGTGCACAATCGCTCGACAATTAATCACATTCTGATTTTCTGATCTCGTAGGTCAATCAGAAATTTTTAGTATAGACTGTACGTATATATTCATGTATATGTCAAATTTTAATATAAAGAAATTCAGTTTAAATGGTAAAATGTTTTGAATATTATTGTCAAATTTAAATACATATTTACTTCCGTAAAAATAATTGAAAAAAATGATTCAATTGTGGTCTACCTATATTGTACGTAGATTATTCATGACGTCACAAGCCTGCGGATGTGCCTGCTGTCGGTGGGATTCGACATAATGCTTTATTAATGTTCCATCCATGCGTCTTGTTTAAAAACAATGTATTTTTTACTTTTTTTTTAATTTTATCTAAAATATAAAATCGATAACTCTTTTAATGAAAGAGCTATCGATTTTACACCTTCTTTCAAAATTTGGTCGGACCTTTAAGTGTAACCCTGTATTTGCCTAATGTCTCGATTCCCGCAGACCTCCCTAGTTTCCCCTTATTCATTTAGTTTATCCTAACTCTTGGAAACCTTACTGATATGATCGTAGAATGTCAACCTAAGTCTCCCCAGTCAATCTTTCATCTATCGTTCTCTCCATATGATCAAACAAACGGAACTTACCCCACATTTTTATATATTTATGTGCTTTATTCCAGACTCCACTAAGGCTTCGAATAAGAGTATCATACAACATCGACGGCAACCCCGTCCTGGAGCAGGCGGAGGTGAACAATTTCCCGCCGGACCTGTTCAACTGACGAGTGGCCACTCCGATCCTCTGCCGATAGTGGACCACGTTGGACAAATGTGTGGTACACACCGCCAGACTGGCCGGCGTTGGCCCAATGTGATGTGATTGAACGTTGAAGGCAGCTTCGACAGTGTACAGGTACCGGCAAACTTCTTGACTTGAATGCGCAGTAACGACTTACAAAACTTTAAATCGTATTTATTAAAGTAATAATTATACTTATTAAGTTGAATTTTGAAGCGTTCAGCGTGACTTTTTTTCATAATTTATCTTTTTTGATTGCTCAGCAAATATGAAAACAATATTTAGCTATAAGACCGCAACTGTACGGACATATTATTTTTATTATTACTTATATTTCTTTCATATAATCTATACCACTGTGGTTTTGGAAATGACCTTTTAAATTTTTTTGTTGTATATTTTTTTCAAATTCAAATAATATGTCAATCACCATCAACGTAAATAATAAAATTACTACTAGCAGTTCGGAAGAAGGCAGAGTTTTGATTTGCTTATAAAAATGTTCCTATGGTCTAAAGCTAAAGAAAACTATAAAAACTAAATACTGCTCAAGGTTTATATAGTTTCTGAAAATCATTTGTAATACATACTTCAAGTTATTGGTGTATGTGTATATGGACCATTGTGCCATCCAGTACTCAAGAGGTTTGCCGTCAACTGTATCCAACGTACTGAGTCTAAAGTTGGTGTGAAATGTAGTTATTCACTTATTTTAGAGATTCATTTAACATTCCACTTTTAGATTTTTTTAATGGCTTACCGTTAAGTAGATGAGAGGGCCGCATTTGGAATGTATGGATGTGAATTAGAATCTAGTGTGAAATGAAGATCGCTTTTATCAGTATTAAATTTATCTCAGTTAATATTGAAACAGTCAATTAGTTTTTTACTCGCATTGTACGATCGGAAAGAAATGATACATGCGACTCAGGAAATTCGATTTGGGTACTTTAAGACAAAATCCCATTTGATTATTCCATTGGTGGATATTTATCTCCACTGTAACTCCAGTTTAAAATATTGGCTACTCTTAGCATGGCCAACGTGTATGTACCATCTGGAATTTGTTCAACACGGCTTTTTTATAATAATAATTCTCTCAGATAAATTTCAATTCAGTATAAATATCTACTTAACATTTATTAAAATATATATAAATGTATGATTTTATTTCTTCGAGTTTTATATTCAGCGTTCTGTATTTAAATAATAATTGTGTGAACTATTACTTAAGCGTCCTTATTTTAAGACTACTTTCAGTACATTTTCTCAAATGTTCACACTATTGTTGATTTTGTTTGTTCCGTGCACCTATCATGAAGTTTTTGCGCCTTAAAACGCGCGAAATATTAACCTGCGCAAGCGTATATATCAAGTTAATATTAGTTAGGTACATGTATTTATATCTTACTTTATGGTCTGGATACTATGGTCTGTATGTATCCTTATATGCTGTGGTGTACATACTTGTAAGGGGTTCTCTTTCCTAATATTCAAAAGTGTAACTAACTATGACCTTTCCGATTAATTTTTGTGAGTCGTCAGTCGTTTGACATTTGACAGATCACGGCGATCGTTTATCAAAAGCTAGCTTTCGAAAAACTACGCGAAAACTTCATGCTAGGCATTCGGTATGCACTCTACTGACTGTGACTGAGAAAGTCTTTTTGGATGTGTCTAATGATCCAAACACCTTATGACGGCCAAATCAACCAATTAAATGTTTGTTATTAGATTTGTATTTTAGATTCTATAACTCTAAGACACTAATAAAGCATGAATCCCCAAAATTTTGTTAAAACTACCTGGCGAAATATATGGACCATCGGCTCTTTGGTGGACTAGCCTCACAAATATAGTACTTTGTTATACACTGACTAAACAGACATTTGAATAGCAGAAGTTAAATTAAATAAATGTGGTGTCGTGGGCCACCAGGTAGAAACGACGTTCCTTCGGCTAATGTAGAATTGACACAATTCATGAGTACATACTATGTATTGGCGGGGTGGAGTGAGGGAGAAAGATAAAGGTATTATACACTAGTTGCTTGTGTATACGACTTTCGCGCCTGCGCACTTCTCGTTTAACGATTTTATTCCACCCACTTTTTCTTACGGTTTTTACTATTACATTTTTTTAGTTCGGTCGCGCAGCAAAATTCCTATCTCCTCCAAGCCTGCCGTAAGGAACTTCGTTCCAAAAATATATATATATTATCTATAGAATACTTAGCATATAAAAAAAAACTACGGAAAAAGGTATTTAAATAACAGATGAGCTTATTTCATATTTAAGAATTTCAAAACTATAATATATTAAAATAAATAATGTAGGGTTGTTGATCAAAGAGCTGGCTACAAATCTTTCGCCGATATCACAGTTCGCTCAATGAGAAATTAAAGTGTTACTACTACGAATAATTCGAAAACATAGAACTAAGCCTATTCTAATAATTATCTTAATATTTCACTTGTGTCTTGCATTGTAAATATATTATGTGTAATTTTCCAACTGTATAATATGAAATGGTGTTTAATAAAATCGGAGAATGGATATGAAATGTACTTAATTATTATTAATATTTTATTATTATTATTAAATCTTTATGGTCGATCTGATTATGCAAATATTCAGAGAAATTAAGTATAAAAATGTTCATCCAAGTTTTTAATATTATTCTCAAAAAACACTTATGGTTGCCTATGAGGCACATCGAACAGAAAGGCTTCGTTGTAACTATATTGTACATTAATTGTAACATATAAATTTACGTATGTAGCAGCACCCCTAGCATGAAGTTTTCACGCTTTCGAATCGATGACTCGCTATATTCGATAGTAAATTCAGTACAATTTATATAAACAGTGCTATCTCGTTCCTTTTTTTTAATTATGTATATATGATAAATGTTCTCTATAAATTCTACCTGATACTATGATTTTTTGACACTTTTCATATGTCAATCTTTCATACATTTTCGCGTGTGTTTTTCGAAAGTCAGCTTTTAAATCGGAGACACGAAAATTTCTTGCTAGAATAGCTTTCGAGAGGCAATAAACAACTGTTAAGTGATAAAGCGAGTATTAAAAAAAAGCATTTGTGGAAAAATAAGTTTGCGACTTTGTACTTTCTGGGATTATGGTTACGGCGCACATTTTTATTTTTAATGTTTGTTTTTTTTATTGTTGAAGTGTTGTCATTCATCGTTGACGTTGTGATTTCAAATCGGATGCAACGGAAAAAACGACAGGTAAGAGATACAAATACAAAAATGTGTAGGATTATGTATATATATATTTATCTCATTCTTTTGTCGATTTACTGAAGTTGGCTATTCGCCATACAGTTGTGAACAATGAAATGTTTCACAAGCATACTGGTGATATTGTAAAACATTTTCAGATCGACCACAAAACTTTGCGAGTTTTTTTCACATGTGTGATACTTTTAGATGTTCCGTAAGGCTTAAAGTTATTGTGTATAATTTATTTTCATATGAAACCCCATTTGTTTTGGTGAGTTCTACTATTTTTCTCGTTAAAATACGCTCTATCAAGTATTTCTATTGCACGGACCTTATTAATATTTTGTATATCTGATTGGCTATTTGATTAAACTTGAAAAATAGTTTTTACCTTTCTAGACAACGTAATCAAAAGAAATTTCCAAGTTTACATAAATCCTATTTCAATACACCTTGAAAAAACTAGGCTTTCATTGCTACTTTTACATCCTGCTTAATGTCAACTATTAAAACGAAATAATAGACAAAAAAGCCGTAATAAAATCGACAAACACAATAAACTTTAAATTTATTTCTTATTGTTTGCTTAGCAATGTAACATTCAATTTCGCCCATTAAGTAATTAGGCTATTTGTGGACTACAGTGGAAATATTCGGTTCCCTCGGCATATCTACCTGTGACACAAGTATATTTTATTATAAACTAGCTTTTGTTATGTTGCAATAATTTTTAAATACTTTAAAAGCAATATTTTAAGATTCTATCTTTGGAATTGGCGACACTCCCTGTATCTCTATTTAATGTTGGTATTTTCAAACAACCTTCATTTGTTGGTTATTATGTCTATATCCAAAAGTTCATCGAAATCCGTTTAGTTGTTTCAGCTGTACGTTGACACGTGTCAGCATTTCCTTTATATAGTCATATAATACTTAATATTAACATCTACAATATAATAAATTATTATTTATGTATATTATAATTTAATCATTTGGTCTATTAGTTTTTATAGTAACTCGAGTAATCCTGAATTTGTTATTGTAGTTTTATTTATATATAAAGTTGTTGCTTGGATAATGCGATATAATAGATTAGAAAGTTCCTGTGTAAGCTTTGAGAAGTTTTATTCAGTGACGGTGTAAATAAGTCATTTATTACTAGACAAGTTCAATTATTATTTTTTACTCCGTTCGTAACTTAGATATCAATGGGTATCGATCAAAACAATATTTTCATTATTGTTACATAGTTCTGATTTTTTTGTCAAAGGTTTTTGCAAATGTAACTTATTTGTTCTATGTGACATGAAGACTGAATTTTTGTAAATTCTATTCCAGTTGCTATTAAATATATTAAATTATTGAGACCTTTTGTATATTGTTCACTAGCTTCCTATTAGAAATGGATAGCTTTCTAAAAGTTGTAAGCATTTGAGTATATTGATGGTGCTGTTTATAAATTATCATTGAGTGGTATTTATATGATTTAAAAATAAATATTTTTCTGATAAGATATTCCTTCTGACATTTGATAACAGAGTTAATTCTACAAAATTATATTTGTTGAGACAAAAATATCATCAAAATCACTTTGTGATAATTTAAAATAAGCACTTCAGGATCTCAAGGGTAACTAAATCATCATTGAACTCTCATTTCAATTGCGTAGTCAATTTAAAAAAAAATGAATTGGTCATTCTCACCAGCCGATATTAGATTCAAAATGTATTCATTTGTAATTTGAAATAATAAAAACCAACATTATATATTATATACATACCCATTTTCACACAAAGTCCATTTATATCCCAATGTTATATACGATGTACTTACACTAAGTAACTTATTTAAAAAAATGTGTCAAACTCAAGTACCTATGCAATTGGTGGTGTTGATAATTAGCAACTCTTGGGACTCTAATTTAAGTCTAAAATATAATGTGTTTTGGTCCCTACCCAATCTTAAGACACTATCTAGCACACTAAAAATGTGTTATACTTTTCACAGTAGATGCACAACTGTTCTCCCTCTAGAAATAGCAATGGACTTCACTTTTTAACGAGAGCTTGAGGTTATATCGCAATTTGGTGCTTGTTATGATAGAACCTGGTTAAATAGAAGGCCCTCCAACTTGAAATGTTATCATTTAACGTGTAACTAAAACTATGTGAAGATGTACATAAATATATGTAATGATTTTATGTAAATTGGTTAATAAATATTTGAGAATGTTTATATAATCAAATTGTGTTGTTTGTTTTTATCGGAATATTTCAAACCTTCTATTGTGACATTTTTTCACTATTTTGGATTAAATAGTTTTTTTATGATATTGGAAAGCAAACAAGCGAACGGATTTCCTGATGGTAAAAAATTGCCGCCGCCTAGAAACACCAAAGGTGGTAACGGTGCGCTGCCAACCTAAGGCTGGGATGTTACGCCTCGAGCAGAAGAAAGTATACCTGCTACCTTACCCTCCGAATTTAATCCGAATAAAACTCCCTTTCCAATATAATGACGTCACTATTTTCTTATGAGATTTTCTATTTTCTTATACGAGATGGACAGACGACCTTATGAGGGTCGCGGGGTCTCGTTGGATGCAGGCCGCTTCCATCCGGTCGAAGTGGAAGTCAATGGGGGAGGCCTATGTTCAGCAGTGGACGTCCTATGGCTGAAATGATGATGATGATGATTTTCTTAACTCGACCGAACTTACATTAATTCGCTATAGTTTCAGCGTTTATCAGTTTTTTAACTAAAAAAACCCAAAATTCAGCTTTACTCTTTATTTAATATGAAATTACTTAATATGGACTTAAGGTGACTAAGTTATAAGGAAATTTTAACTTCACTGTTCAATCATAGCATTAGAAGGAGCAGGTCGGCCACAGACACTATTGAATAACCTGTCTTTTATCATCTGCGCCATGAGCCCGTGAATCACTTCTATGGTGGTCTTGCAGGCATCTTTGGTCGCTTTGCCGAGTTTGTCCTCTGTTCGCTTCTCGTGGGGATCAGCACCAGTAACTATAAAACCACCCCGACCTGAAACCCACAAGTTTATTATTTAATATACTATGTACATTGTAGATTATCAGACGGTATTGTACGCCTAAATGACTTGCATCAAATGAAATGAAATTTATTTCTTCACGGAACATGTCGTCCAGAAGTTGTTACAAAGTGAGGCCGATAGATTTCCTAGGGCTGACGAATTTATGGCCAACCGTCTGGAGAGATTTTTTGGGGAATAAAACGCACAGTTACACGTTCACTGGGCGAGAGTGAGGCGCAGAATGTTCTTCTTGTACTAGGAGTTTCTTCTTAGTTCTTCAGAGTTCCCAGTATTCTTCCTGGAGGTCCGACCGCGAATAATGCCCCGTTTCCCGGTGCCCGTATATATACAAAATCGGGAACGGGATTCCAGAACATTCCATTCCTCACCCCCGGGACCATACTTTATTAAATTTCTTTATCAAATCGTACATATATTAAATTGTAATATAGTACAAATCTTACCTAGATCTATTCTAACATACATAGCTGTGCACGCGAAATTCCGCGATTTCCGTATTTTATACAATCCTGCCCCCCGCCGTCCTAGTATAAAACGTGCGGGCGCGGCGCTCCCGAATTTATTATTTTTACGGGCGCGGTCGCATGCACATTACATTCATTTACTTACCCCTAACGTCATATTTTAATTTTATTTCAATCAGGTAAGTAAAACACAAGAAATTTAACATTTTATTATCATACCCAAACTTAGCCGTCTTTTTATAGGACTTATACGTTTCGTATTACGTTAAGACTGTCTAGTTTGTGTTAAACTAGACAGTCTTAACGTTTTTGTGTAAATTTTATCAATTTACACAAAAATCTAGACACTAGAACCTATATTTATGTCTAGACATAAATTTTACCATAATCATCATTGCAAAGTTACATACATAAAAGTACCATAAAACAATACAAATCCTATTCTAAAACATCATTTTCCAAGTTAAATCAACTATATAAACCTAAGGCAAGTATATAAGGACATAATTATGTACAAAACAATGTTATATACTTGAATTAAAATCTCTAAGACACTAACATTTTCCTAGCTTTGTATTATCGCTAAGGTACCACCGCGTGCCATCCTTCGGATTGGGTCACTCTTGTCAATGTGTCTATGTGTCTATGGTACATTGTCTTTGGTCGTCGTGCACACAAAGATATTTATGCATACTAACATTCTACGACGTTGTGATATGCAAATGTTTTACAAATATTTATAGAAATTAAATATTCAATTTTCAGCCCAATTGGTTCAGCCGTTCTTGAACGGTAAATAGTGTAACATGACTTTCTTTTATGTATTTAAATATCTTTCAGCTTTTTTACGATTCTATATTACTCATTATATTTGATAAATATTTGTAGTATACATAAAGATAGATTAAAATCGGATATTATCCGAGGGTGGTGTCAAGAGTCTCCGAAACCGGCGTGTTTGTATGAAAAGGGTAATGAATGTGAAGAAAGCAAGACATGTTTGTCAGGATAGTGAGGTTTGGCACTAGATACTCTCTGTCTACCCCGTAAGGGACTTGTGAAGATATGTATGTATGTAAAATCAATGCCAGAACATTGGTAGATTCAAGCTGTATAAGGATCAAAAATAATTTACAAATTGGACTTACCTAAGCTTACTTCACTTTGTTCTAACTTATCAGACAAGTCAAAGATCTGACCAGTAGTGTAGTCTGCATTGGTAATAAGACTGGAACTGCTCAAAGTGTTCACCCAGTATTTGTTCCATAATGAGTCCAACAACCGCCTGTCTAGAGAAGACTTGAAGTAGGACACTTCTAGAGCATAATACTGTTTACAATGAACACCAAAGTCTTCTATTTTGTTCAGTGGAATTGTTTGATATTCTGATGGCTCTTCATTAGCTGGCTTATAACCCTGAAAAAATTACCAAAAGCATTAGTCACATAATGTAGTAAGTACTTTTTAGTTGGTTTGTGATTTTAAGTCAAACAAAAGATGAATACAGTACTACATTTTTTACTTTTGATTTTTGTCAAACAATATATCAATATTTAGTACTCTTAAATAATAAAAATGATTACCTTTGGATATGTCCTAAATGCACCCAAACACACTTTCCCAGCTGAAATTGTTCTTACTGGATCTATAACAATAGCTACAAAAGGTTCTTGGAAGTTTTGATTTAACATCTGAGTTGACACATCAATTCCCGACAGCCAACAGCCATAGCCTGGGTGACTGTGGTACCAACCAATAGCATTTTCATGTCTGCCAACCTTCAAATAAAGTGAGCAGATGTTTTAAGTTTTTCAATAACTCCTCTGATACGCAAAAAGCCTTCTTACTGCTAATTTAGTTAATGTTAAATAAAAATATATTTCTAAATTTTAGGCTTAGGTGAGCTACTACAATGCCTATACTACAATATAATTACGCCCTGATTGTACCTCTGCTTGCCTTTTCGGAGATATGGGCGTAAAGATACTTTTTGACTGACTCCAAAAAAGAGAAGGTTATAGTATGAACTGTTTGTTACACAATACTGGACCAACAAAGAACTGATTTTGATAGTTTTGGAAAGGTCAGTACTAACTTCCAGGTTCCAGGACATTTAAAGTTACCATGATCTGACAAATGGTTTTTGAGTTATTACAATTGTGAAAATTTGTAAGATTGGATGGATGTTTGTTAATCTTTCACCCGCTAACTACTAAACGCATTTAGATAGAACAATCAAAAAGCTGATTACAATAACTTAAGTGGCTGCATACATAAAGCCCAAATTAAAAGCTGGTATTTAATAATGTAGTAACTTCAAAACCACCAAGTGCGATGTCAGTAAAACTCTAGGCTAATATGAACAGATTTCTTATGTTATAAGTAACAAAGCAATCAATTAATTTCATCTTATTAAGTGGGATACCTGTTTAGCAGCCTCAATGTAAGCAGTCATGTACTCATATGCTTGTGCTTGAGCATTGACTCTAGTCTCTGTGCCTTCTACGGGAAGTGCAAATGAATCCATTACTATCATTGTATTAGCATCCACCTTCCCAAGCAGCAGTCCCATAACTTCCAAAGTACCTCCTGATCTTGCATGCATCACCATTTTCAGTAAGGCTAGGGCAGATATCTTTATATCTTTGAAGAAATGAGGACTGAAAGTTGCAAAAATTCTTTGCTATAATGTATATAATTATAAATATAATATAAATAATTGCATATTCTGCAAATAAATAATTTGTATTTGTTTTTGTATTTTATATGTTTGTTTATGTATATTTATGTGTTTATATTTATATATTTATTTAGATGTTATATACATATATTTATTATTATTTTTAAGTGCTTCATAGTCAGCAAATCGTGTATCTACACTTGTCTACGTTTATGTTTGTTTCTGTTTTTCCTTTTTACGGGTCAGCTGGTAGAAATCTCTGTTGCTGGAGATAAGCTCGCCCATTGTACTGTATTATCTTTATGTTTATGTGTGTGATAACGTTTTGTGTACAATAAAGATATTATTATTAAATAAATATAATTTATACATTTGAATGTAATATTGTTGTTAAATTTTCAAAGTTTGTCTTTACTTTATAAAAATAACTCATTAATGCATAATATTAATTACAGTTTTTTCCAAATTAATTCAGAGAACTCAACTTTAATATCTAACGCTAATATTTAGTCGAATATTAATACAAGTTACTGTTGTCTTTGTGTACTATTTTGTGTTTATGTGATTGTAAAAATTATTCAATGTTTATTGTCTTTATCATAGGCAGAGTTTTCTGACATTAATAGTCAAATGTTGAGGTGTGAACAAACATACATTCAAGCACTTAATATTGATAAGAACTTCAAATGGTTAATATATTTGTGGCATTTATAGCATTAAACTAATTTACTACTCCCTATTGACTTAACTGTACAGCAATTATACCCATATCTAAACACACACAATTTCCACAAATTACAGAACAAACATCGAGTAAAGCTGAGTAAACCCTAAAATAAGAATCTCTTGGTCCCCAACACTTATCAAGTTACATTTCTAAAAAATGAATCAGTATTTTATAAATTGTAGTGTTTATATGACTATTATACATACAAAAATTGTATATCTTGGTTGTGCTTTTAACAGGGTACACTGTGGATGTAGAAAGGAGAGTGTGTGCAGGGAATAGTGTAAATGGAGTGCTGTGTACTTAGACTATTTCAAAGTGAGGTTTTAAGTCAAAATGCTAGATGCTTTGCATAATTCTGTGCTCATCCAAGTGTTGTATGGAAGTGTTGTATGGCTTTGTCAGGAACGTGAGGTCTGGCGCTCCACACTCACTGCCGACGCCCTAAGGGACTTGGCGTGAAGATATGTGTGTGATTTACAGACACATCAAAAAACATATCCTAGCAAACTAATACACTTATTGACACCGGTGAAGTACTAATCGAAATCAGAGCCTGTGTAATTATTTACAGGTATGTTTTTTACAGATTTAACAAGATTTTGTTATAACTTAATTCAACAGTTTAATAGAAACCGATTTGCACATAAGGTATTAACAAATTACTTACTCTTTTTCCCATGGTTTCGCCGTCAAAATGTCTTGTTGTTGCTTTTTGTCATATCGATAAATATCGTCTACACTTGATACAGTTTCTATATTATTTGCCATAACCCATGTTTTCTGTGCCGTGGTTGCCTGTGAATCAGAGCTAGTTGATGCCATTTTCTTATATCTTTTATCAAAACAATGTAACAACTTAGTAAATTTAAACAATGAAAATAAAACAAAATCCACACGCGAAGTAGAATTTCAATTTGTTTTTTGACGAAATTTCAATTTTGATCATAGATCGACCAAATGTCAAGTGTCAACCACAACCACAGATGTCAATTGTCAACATGTAACTTTTTAATTTTTTTTTGTAGTTAATTTGTCCCTTTCTGGGACCGGCTACGGCGACTTTTAGGCCAATCTGCCATGTCTTCGGTATTAATAATAGTCTATTTCAGTCACTATTCACAAAGTCACGTTCTTGTGTAAACCGGTGGTGGCTTTACACTAGAGATGGGTTGGATTAGGTGAATTCGGGACTAGTTCCACCTGTTCCTAATCCCAATAAATACCTAATCCAAATACCTAATACATGGAATTGGCTTGAAATCCAGAAAAATGGAGCAGATGCCGTTAAAAATTATTAGTAATCGCGTTCCTTAAAAATATTTATCGCGAAATCTCGATCAATCTCTGACAATTTTGATCAATTTCGATCAATCTCTGTCAATCTGTATCTGTATCTCTATAAATCTCGATCAATCTCTATCAGTCTCGATCAATCTCTGTCAATCTCTATCCATTACTGTCAATCTTTATCAATCTCTATCTCTCTTTCTTTATCTCTTATAGAGAGAGACAGACAGAGAAACATGCTCACGCCGCATAGCTTACAATAGGTTAGATACTATAGCAAAAAGTGTCATGGACAACTTTTCGTGAGATTTTTTCCGTTTAGCCCTTTCTCAACGCGCAATAAAGTACTAAATCCTTAAATTAAAAAAAAAACAATAATTCTCAACATAACGTGCAATGTAGCTAAGAACCATCTCGATCACATCAGCTTTTCAACACAAAAATCGCATCAAAATCGGTCCATCCGTTTAAAAGTTATAATGTCACAGACAGACAAATAGACACATACACATAGACAGGCACGCCCACACAAAGAGACACACAGACACGCCAAACTAATAATTCCACCATTTTTTCTTGGGGAGGGGAGGAGTAAAACTCAATAATAAGGTACCTAAAACACAATATGACTAAAGATAGGTAGGTACCTATTTAAGTAAATTCACTGGACAAACTCAAGTCCACGGATTAGTGCCAGACAAATACTTTGGAGCGCGCGTTCCACATTCCTTGTATCGGATTAGATACCTAGTGGATTCAATATTATGTAGTCTGTGGGAACGGGATTAGGTGGATTACGTGGAACGGTAACGTAATATTTTTGGATTAGGTACGACCTAATCACATGAAATACCTAATCCTGGAACCTAATCCGATATTTATGCCTCACCTCTACTTTACACAAGCTCACTTTGGGGAGATTTGGCGGCAGCGAGAAAATTCACGATACACTAATTTCTTCATGATTATTTCATTTGTGCACGTTCACTGAACAAAACTAAACTAATTCCTACCTAAATTAACTAATTTTACTCAATATAAAAACAAAATTCAATAATTATGAAAAAATAAGACCATCTTCATTCACGATGG